>JBCEWC010007473.1:0-21374 GCA_038996855.1 Solanum aculeatissimum | reverse complement strand
TGTTACTTAATCATGATTAGATCTTGGAATTTTTATTGGGTATTTCAAATGCTATTGAGTTATGTGTTATGCTTCCGCAAAATTTGAGTAAAGGGGTTAGTTTGGTACTACGATGGCTTGATCGAGAGCCTTCGGGCTCTCCTTCGCCATGTCACATCTAGACCCCCTAACCGGGTCGTGACAGTGCAAGTCTGGTTAAGAGGTTATAAGTTTAAGGTTGGCTTGTGTAAGCCAAATAAGTGCAAATGCTCATCTCTGAATATGTTTGCAGAGTGGCTTCACAAATTTATCTATGTAATCTTACAGTAAACTTGAGACAAGTAAGACGATTATGTAATGGATCAAGGTCAAACGTGTTTCTGCATCTGCAGAGGGAAAAAAAAATTAATCTCCTCACACTTGCTTAAGATTTGAATTAATTTCTAACCATTATTCAGCTATGCTGATGATTGAAATTACGGAAATTTAGTGAATCGAACAAATGGAGTAAATCACATGGCTTTTGCTTTTTGTCTTAAAAATTGAGGAGGAACATTCATTTTTTTTTACTTAAAATTACACAACTATACAACTTAATTTACTCAAATTTCTAATTAGTCCTATTTTTACGTTTTTTACAGTCCAATCAATCTAAATCACTTAATAACTTGTCATAATTAATTTTAAATTTAGATGTCTATTCCTTACGGTTTTCGGAGTCCCTTCTTCTTCTTCCTTCTTTCATCGAAACCCTTTCCAATTCTTATTGGCATCACTCACTAATAGACATGGATTCTCAACCCAACTTTAGCCTTGGTATTAATCATCAAGTAGAGGACAGTGACCATATTGAAGAAACTAATATGGACCCATCAGGCGATGATTCACAAAACTCTGATGGAGACGCCATTGAAGATGATTTTATAGCAGGGACGGATGCTACAAAAGATGTACCTTCATGCTCAAAATCAAAAACCGGAAAATCACATGCAAAAAAAGGAGAAAATCTTGTACCCATTACAAACAGACCAGTCTTGCCAAAGGTGTGTTTTACTAAACACAATTTTTACTGATAAATTTTTTTGTTGAAAAGTTTTTGATACATAATTTAAAATCTATAATTTTAATGATAGCATCATCACATTGCTTATATATCTGTGCTTTGGGTGTTTTTAACATTATTTTGTGTTTCTTTGATGCATTCATGGTATCACTAGTGGACATGAAATTAGGCGATGTCCAAAAAATTGAAACTCATAATTGAAGTATCAAAATCTCAGATTAAGTACACACATTCAAGTATCAAGTTTATAAAAATTATAAAATCTAAATATATAACTAAGTATCAAGTATCTAAACTCAGTATCAAATATCAATAATAAAACAAATTGACCAAAATATGTTGTTCAAGTATTAAGTATGTACTGAAATATAAAATTCCCCTTTTTTGATACATATATACATTTTGTGGACTTTTCAATAAACAAATACATATATTTGACACCATTATGTTTGTCCATGTATGAAGTATCTAACCATAATACATAATCTCAGTTATCAAGTATCAAAATTATAACTTAAGTATCTAAACCCTTCATTCAACTTTTCATGTATCTGAATAAAGTACATAAATTCAAATATCAATTTTCAAGCATCAACATCATACTGATATATAAATGAAATTCATATTGTGATGTGATTGAAATTTTTCTGAAATCATATAAACATGATTGTTTGATACACATCACTGTTCAGTTATTTCTTACTAGTATTAAGTTCTTCATCACTCCAAATCACAGGGATCAAGCTATATTGTACGTCAAATTCCTAAACATTGTCTTAGGTTTGGAGCCTCTTACAACTCTGCTTTTGCCAATAATATAAAGTCATCAATTAGAGAAGATGGGTTTGAAATATTTCGACAATCTATTTTTGGTCATTACCTCAATATACCTCACTGTAATTTTCAAGGGAAAATAATAAAATGTTTGTTGCTTCTTGAGGTCAAGCAAGACAACCCTAACGAGCTGCACATCTGCCACACTAGGGAAAATGTCCTTCGATTTATTATCAGGGATTTTGACCTAATTACTAGGTTAAAATGTTCAGGCAATCCCGATGAGTATCAATATTCCAACGCAACCCCTAGCAAAGTGTTGGTTAAATACTTTTCTGAGTCTCCCAATGGTATAAAGAAAGGGACACTGGTTCAACATTTCAACACTGGTCAATGGGACAACACTGAAGACGCTGTCTAGATGGCTATTATATACTTTATTCACACTTTCCTATTTTCTCAAATTGACCAGTCACCTATTCCAGTACAACACTTTCGACTTGTGAAAGATGACAGCTATGTTCATTATCCTTGGGGACAAGTTGTGTTCAATAAACTGATCAAAAGCTTTAGACAGGCGTTTACGAAATCAAAGAAATTTTATCGTCTCTCAGGCATGCTATACGCGTTAAATGCATGGATATATGAGTGTGCGTCTAATGTTCCGGATGATGTTGTTGTTAAGGGGGGAAACAACATTCCTAGGAACTTGAACTGGGAAGTTACAAGCCTAAGGCCAAAATACGATTTTCTCATGTCTACCATATTTAGCAAGGTATCAATCATCTCAAATTTTTTCAATTAATATTTTTTTAGTTATGTTTTTATTTGTTATAACAATTATTGCCAAACATCAAATATGATTTTTTATATTAGGTTATTTGTTTCAACTTGGTTGTAACACATGAAGAATTAGCAGCATGTGATTTGTCAGGCCCCAACAATCTTTCATCCAATGAAAATTCTTCACCAAGCATTCATACTCCATCTTTTGGGCAGCATAACAATGAGGGGGTACGAGAGATGCCTGATTTCGAGGATTTCACAACTGAACCACCTACACATTTGCTGAGAAGGTCAAAGCGTAGTGCATCTACATCAACTCTACCCCCACCCCCACCCCCAAAAAAGCATAAGCCAGTGCCTGCTACCAAAGTTGTTCCAGTTCCACCTTCCAAGCGTAAGAAATCGGTGCGCTTTTCCAAGATTTCAGAAAAGACACCCACTCAAGCAAAGTCATTGGACACGCCTCAATCTTCATCATCCCATGACAAATAAAGCTCAAATGAAGATATAAAAAAAGTGAAAAAGTATGTCAAGAAATATGTAAGTGTCACTATGTTTGCATATTCAATTTGTTTTTTTTTTACTTTTTCACCACAAGAAACCACAGTACCATATGACACTGATACCAAATGTCATTCTTAAAAGGTCGACAAGGGGTTTAATGTTTTGAAGTCTTTGATAAATTCAAAGACCAGTGAGGTACTCAAAGCCATCAGTGGCAATGATCAGAACATTCAGCAAAACACTACTGATGATGTTGACGTTCACCAAGCACAGAATAGTCAGCCAGACCCAACTAAGGTACCATATTTTTTCCTATTATTTATACATGACTACTTCCAATCACAAAACTTAAATTATCATGTCATTAGGTTATTTGTTTGGCTGATAATTAGTATTTGATACTTGACTTTAGATACTTGGCAGTTTGGTATTAACTTAGTTTATTATTTAAAAATATTTGATACTTGATACTGACATTAGATAATTGAAAGTATGTCATAAAAATCTCCTGTATGCTACCTCATTTATAGTCTGATTAGATGTATCAATCACAATAAATCTAAGTATCATCTCACAATGATACTTGAATGAAACAGTAATACACAACTAACTTAAGATATAACTAAGATACTGTAATATCCACCTATCTAATAGTTTACATCTACTCATATTTTTTCTATTATATACACTTCAGGATGGTGACGAGTCATCTATTCCTGACACACACAATCAACATGCCCAAGAGACCAATGATCTTGTTCTTGACAATGCTGACTGTACAGATCTGCACAAAAACTAATCAAATGATATGGACATGGCAAAAGATGATTCTATTGTTGTTGAGGTAGTCATATTCAATTATTCTTGTTTATATAATCAAGTCAAATCCACTTGCACCGACAAAGACATCTCAAAAGTTGTATTTTTCTATTTCTTGATACTTGATACTGACATTAGATAATTGAAAGTATGTCATAAAAATCTCCTGTATGCTACCTCATTTATAGTCTAATGAGATGTATCAATCACAATAAATCTAAGTATCATCACAATGATACTTGAATGTAATAGTAGTACATAACTAACTTAAGATATTAATAAGATACTGTAATATCCACCTATATAATAGTTTACATCTACTCATATTTTTTCCATTATATATACTTCAGGATGTTGACGAGTCATCTATTTCGGACACACACAATCAACACGCCCAAGAGACCAATGATCTTGTTCTTGACAATGATGACTGTACGGATCTGCACAAAAACCAATCAAATGATATGGACATTGCAAAAGATGATTCTATTGTTGTTGAGATAGTCATATTCAATTATTCTTGTTTATATAATCAAGTCAAATTCGCATGCACCGACAAAGACATCTCAAAAGTTGTATTTTTCTATTTCTTTACAGGAGAACACTCGCGTATCATTCCCCGAAATAACTTATCATTCCTTTCAAGCATGCCAACATGCCAACGAAGATCCAATATTGCATACAACTGCAAATCAACACCAATCGGCTGTCTCAGAAATCAGAACAGATGATCCTCCTGTTATCACTAGTCCTGGAAGCCACGAAGCAAATTTACGTAGTGATGCATTCGGGGTATATTCTTAATATTATCATGTACTTGTTTGAGACTTGTACAATCGTGATATGTATTTTTTTTGTAGGCTCATACAACGGGCTATTCAAGTAAAGACCTGGAGAATAGCTCAACAGTTCCAAATGCTCTTGGATCATCAGAATCAATAAGGGATCGTATGGAATTCGACCCATTGAACAAGAACATATCTATAGGTCGTATCGATACATACATTTAATTAGTATGACATTTTATCCCAAAGAACTAACAATTTATAATCTCAACGCGTAGGATTCATCAACTAGCTCCTCAACATCCGAAGAAATAAATGCAGAAATTGAGGCAATACTGTCCGAACTAGGCAACCCCATAACAACAACAACGTTGAAGACTGCCACGTAGGAAGAACTACTCGAAGACGCATTCTTTCTTCGAGATAGTCAGATACCAACAACTCTGTCATGCAAAGAAATTATTCTACACGAATCATCTCAAACTCCAGTGCAACAAAACAGAGTCCCTTCGCGCTTTATGCAGTCACCATACCTATGTCATTTCGGTTCAAGGGAAAAGAAAAGATGTCATTCAAGTTCCGTAAAAAATTTCTTTTTGACAGACACGGTATTTACTATGAACCTCCATTGGATCTAATTTTCGATTTTTGCAAGTGGGTTGAACAGGGGCTATTAAAATCACATGCGAAGATGTATGTCAAAAAAAACTCTTCATAGGAAAATATCATCATATTTTAATCATTTTTTAACTGACACTTTTCATTTTTGTTCAATGAAAGCACATGACGATCATTACAAATCTCGATGTTCGTCGATTGGTGTGGCAAGAATTAATTTTGTTGTGACATGCCCACAAGACAAGAATTGGTTCTACATCATGTCACAAGAAAATAATTGTTGGACAGATGAGGTAAGTTTATACCATATGTCCACGATACCCAATTTTTTTTCTTTTCAAGACTTTTTAAATTTAATATAACCAGATCTATGTATCTATTATTTTTTATATGCTTTCCAGAATTTAGTATAACAAAATGATGTTACTATGTGTCTTGGTTTGAATTGATACCACCAGAGTCAACTTATAGCTAATTTGGATATATAATTTTTTGCATTAAATGATACATATCAAAAAACACAAAATGTGATATCTCATGTATCAACAATCATATAAATTTGAATTGATATTTGATATAACACAAAACAGTAGTTGTTTTGTATAGTTAATACTTGATACTTGAATTTAGATTATACATACATATATATATATATATACATAATATTTTGAATTTATACTTGATACCTTATAAAGTTGATACTTGATACTTGCAGTTAGATTATAATAGTATGAATTGATACTTGATACCAGACAAATCAACAGGTGATATGTAAAGTTGATACTTGATACCAGACAAATGCATTCACTGTTTGGACATGTCATTCAACCTAGTAAACTAACATAACTTCTTACTTGTTTTATTTTAAAATGCATTTTCTTCATCTCGCAGCACATAGATGTAATTTTCTATTACATCCGAAAGAAATCAAAGCATCAATTCAGTAATCAGTACCGATACACCACAACAAATTGTCTATTCAAGAACCAGATAGTCGCAACGCACTCCAGGTGTTATGACTTTCCCGACGATGAAAATACAAGCACCCAAGAAGCCATTCGTCGTGCATCTGCTATTTCTAAGTTAGAAAGGTCAGTCATGAATATAATCAACGGATATTCCATATCTGTTGGAACTCCATGACATCTTGCCGACGAAGTCTATATCCCGGTGAATTGCGATGGTGATTTTCATTGGGTCCTGACTGTAGTTGCATTGAAAGAAAGATTGATACGGGTGTACGATTCTACGGTTTGTTCAAGGCATCGACAACCATCGGCAGAAATTCAAAAAATATTTGTTATGTTGCCAACGTATCTGTACGAAAGTGGTTTCTTCAAAAAAATTACTAGGACTAACTAGTCCATGCTTGATGATTATAAGGACAAGTCAACCGGGGAGATTATTGGCTAACAAACTCCATTTAAAATTGAGTTTTTTAAAGGCATAGCCCAACAGAAAAGCGACAGCCTGTAAGTATTTTTATAATTCTAGTTTTTTATTTTAATTTTTATTATGATACTTAATTTCTTATACCATCGTTCCAGGAATTGTGATGTTATGGTTGTTGCATATGCTGAGTACATCAGTGATGGGATTCCAGTCCCAAAACAGCCACTGGATGTAATTTACCTTCGGAGGAGATAAGTCGCATTGCTATGGAAATATGGCAGCGACAAGGCTCGGAAAGAATATGTTAGTGAAAATGATGATCCACCTAGACCTAGGGATATGTTCATTCAGTCGGACAAAGACAAAATGATTGATCTTTTCATAGTTTGTTCAGTTTACAGATTGCTTTTATTATTTTTTACAAACACTGCTAAGTCAAATGCAATTGGTGTTGCCTGATATTTTTGCTTAATGGAACACACTGTTTTTTCCATGTTTTCAACCTTTTGACTGGAAATATTATTAAAATATTCAATATGATATGCTAAAAATATTATTGATACATTTTTTTATGATGTGCAACACTCTAAAATTTGAGATACCTTGATCCATCTATTTCACATAACATTCCTCAGCATCTTCAATCTGTCAATAGGGTTCAACAAAATTGATTAAACTTAGATTATTTATTCTTAAGTACTTTGACACATGCAAGATTTTTTTACATTAACATGCTCGCAGATAATTCATGCCTAAATTAACACCTAATCAGACATGAATTTTATTATGATACTTCATGTAAATAACCTAGATACGTGATACATAATGATGTTTTTTCGCAGGTTCAATGATTCCAGATGGAAAATACTATCTACTCAAATTAATAATTTTTTAATTGATGTCACAACAAATACAAATAAAATAATACACAATAAGATCAATAGAGAATTTTATTATCACAAAACAAAGTGCACAACAACCTTTGTATTTTTTCGTCTCACAGAATAAACGTCTAAGTACATATCAATGTATCACTTCTCTATCGGATAGAAATTACAGGTTCTTCTGTTGTGTCCTTCATGCCCACAATGCCCACAACAATTTGTACTTGTGCTTTTCTTTTCACCATCACTCTTTTTCCTACTCTTTTTTGGTCTTCCAAGCATCCTTTTGTATTTTGGTGACAGGACTATTTCACCTTCAACATCTTTGGGAGCTGACCAATCTCCCTTATCTGGCATTGGAACCATTGGGACTTCATATGTGTTAGCTAATGCTTCTGGCTTGTAATAATCAGAGCAATACGGATGCATGTTGGTTACATTTATGTTCTTCAAAACAGCTATCGCGTGTGAACAAGGGATCTCATCAAGTTGAAACCTCCCACAACTGCTTTTTTTTCTTTCAAGGCAAACAACGTATCTTCTACCTGAATAGTAAACAGAAAAGATATATTCTGAAGAAGGAACAACCTGTTACAAGTGAATGATCAGTACATTGGGACATTCCATATTATTAACCATATAATTATTTTTAAAAAATCAAGAAATTGATTGATACTTAAGTTAACTAAAAAATATAAGTCTTGATACATACCTTCATCCTCGAACAATTTATTGTATTTTCAACCAGAATATCCTCAAATTTCCTACCTAAGGTATCTTTATTGTACGATGTCTTTTCTCTATTTTTGTAATTTCAAGAACTAAATAAAATTCTAGCCTCTTCCAAGAAATCTATTATTGATAGTTGTCTTGCATTAACTAGACACCCATTTATACATTCATCAATGCTCGAATTCATCATTCTTCCCCTGTTAACTATTGCGTGTACTCGTGACCACTTCTCATACCCAACATTTTATAAGTAGTCTTTCACCCTGTGATCAACTTTCTCAACCTTTGACATTATTTTTTTCAAAATCCTCCAATCTGTGGCACTTAGCCATGAAGTAGTACATATCACTTAGCATGTCTTTGTTCTTCCAAAATTTGTGGAAACGTTTTTCCAAACGTGTCATATGCATGCATAATGGGGGACATTAGGAAAAACAATACTTACGCTTTTTATGATACTTTCATTCCTATCCGATACAACACACATATTTTTCCTCTCTCCAAATACATTTTTGAACTACTAGAAGAACCACGACCATGAAGCATCGTTCTTTGTGTCAACCACACCGTATGTTAATGGCAATATGCAACCTACATTCAGATTACAATTCAAAACCTTTTTAGAATTGAACTTTTTGTTATAGTAAAGAGATTCGTTATTATAAAAAAAAACTACATTGTTTAAATGTAAACAACTTAACATCATTTGATACCTGCACCATCCAGTGTGCTAGCCGACACAATCGTCCCTTTGTAAGCTCCACTAAGATGAGCACCATCAACAACCACAACCGGCCTGCAGAATTGATATCCTCTCATAAGCGGCCTTAACGCAATGAAAAGATACTTGAACTCATTCTCAATTGACTTGTGCATCCTTATATATGAATTTGAATACACAATATTAAGCATGTGTATGTATCTAGGCATACGCCTATAACCATCTACAGGTTTCCCTCTCAACATTTCTAATGCACGTTTTTTCGCACGCCAAGCTTTCAAATACGTAATATCCACCCCAAAAGCGGCTTTGACATCATCAACTATATCATTCGACGTGTGACTCCTTTTATGGTTAATCAATTTTGGGGCAGTAACACAACTCACAAACGACAATGTTACTTCGACTTTGTTTAGGATCCTTTTCCTCATAGGACATGTATGTACATCATTGAAATATCTTATCTTAAACACCTCTATATTTATCTGCATAATGCCTTCATCCTCCAAGCGCAATCCTCCGAAAAGCATTTTAGCAAATAACTGCAATTTACACACGAAAATAATTAATTATGTATTTAAATTATTATTTAATTCACCACAACTTTTTAGTGAATGCTTTGACGTATATATGTGAATATACACCTCATCCAGTCAGTTGAGGCAACAACTGCACAGTACCCGACACATCAAATTGATACGTCACTTCCTTTCAACAATTTAAATCACACAACGTTTATTTACTAGTTACGTATCTTCACTTTTTACCTTTCTTGTATTTCGAAAATTATTTTGATACTATATAAAAAAACTCCTGCGTTTCAAAATAGATAACCATTGAAATTGAACACGAACCTTTTGCTATCTGATCGTTTAACTCTGAAATTGTACCCTTTTGCAACCTTATATTTTTCCATTATCGCTACCAATGTAGCTTTATCCTTATATACCTGCTTTTCCTTAATATCAAAACTCCTGGACGTACCAAATATGTTTGATACGTCCAATCCATGTTCAAAATAAGAATTTTCAGTTTCCAACTCTATTGACCCAATCACATCATCATCATGTCGTAATACTTCGGCACATACTATCGATCCAGTCATACCATCAAAGTCTTGCATCTCAACTACATCTAAATCTAACTCATCTATGCATAATGGATACGTACCGAACCCGAGTTCCTTCTTTTTAATCTCAATATATAGCTTCACACCCATGTCGTTTTGTATAGTTATAGGAGAAGAATTGCCTTCTACTACATATCTAATCATCAATCTCTTTCTTTTTTGATCTATATCAAGCTCGGTCGCAATTACTTGATTCATATTAACTAAAGATATATTTTCTCCAACAACAATTCCATCGCTTCTGTATCGTTCGTACGCAACCTCGGATACTCATTTATCAGAGTGACGCAACAATATTGATATGTCCATACCGTATCAGTCAGCGAATCAACTAAAAAATGGATCAACCTTCAGATTCATGAAATTCTTGAAAGATTGATCACAAAAGCTTTATCTAGGTTCTCTTGATATTTTTCATAAATAACTAATGTTCCCCACATACAACAATCCAAATTGCAATCAACAATGTTATTCCTTAATTAATGGATGACTGGTATTTATTTTTTATTATCCCCCGTTTAACGCATAACTGACTGGAGTAATGCCTAAAATAACGATACGTATCACACGCTAAATAGAGTATCAACCGCGGCTATAAAAAGGGGATTTTAAGTAATTTAATAAATAGTTGGTATAGAAAGGAATTATTCTTACATAGTATGGTATTTGTAAAAATTTCACTTTTTTTTATCATTTTTTAATTCACATTACACCTCATCTTTAAAAAAAATTAACAATATCTCACATGAATGAGGAAAGGCTCTATTATGAAAATGTGCATGGAAAAACTATGTGACATTTGAATAAATAGGTTCTCCTTTCAACATTCTGTAGTGAATATTGGGTATACTTCATCAATCGATATATTTGATATTCATGAACCATAGAGGTTTGATATATACCAGGTAACATATGTCACATAATTAATTCTTAAACAATTTTTTATTTTCATTGTTATGTTTGTTTCAACTATAAATATCATTTGATTTCATTGGTGCATATAGATTTGATCTCACTTTTATTATCTCTGAAACGGTTTATACTTCACACTCACATATATGATTTCTAAATGTGTAATCCATAGGTACATTGTTTGATCATTTCATGTCAAACTTTAAAAATCTTGACATTTTATCCTTATTCATGAACTCACGAGAATGAATTACTTTCAATGATAATGTTGAATTTACAATTTTGTTTGATCTCCTTGAACATAGGAATCTCCAGTCTAATCGTAGAGTTACTATTATGATGACGTATTTTCGATCATAATTTCATTCCCCTTGATGATTTATCAATCGCCTTTCTAGTTAGACCCTTTGTAAGTGGATCCTACACATTACCTTTTTTATTTTACATAGTCAATTGTAATAATTTCACTAAAATTAATTATCTAATTATATTATATGCCTTGATGAGACTTTTCGTTATGCGTAACATTCTCAATCTTTTTTTATTGGAGTTTGATTATCACAATGTAAGCATAGAGATGCCATTGGTTTTGGCCCAAAAGAAATATCTTTTAAGAAATGCCTTAGTCATTTTGCTTCTTCACCATTCTTATCCAAAGTTATAAAACTTGAATTTCATCATAGAGGTAGCAATACATGTCTACTTGGATGATTTTCAAGACATTGTTCCTTTACTAACGGTAAAAATATATCTGCTTGTGAATTTCACTTCAGATGATTGGGTGATTCAATTTTTTCAATTATCATGTGACATTTATTATAGCGCAGTGCATAGTCTAGATTGTATTTTAAAGGCTTAAGTCATCAGCATACACCTAAAGTTGTATCCATTTTTCACTTAGACACCTCAACTAGCATTTGTTCATAATAGACACCTCAACTAGCCAAGATTTTAACCCCTTAAATATTTGTTTCTACATGGCATTTGGTGTGAGTCTCACGCAGAAAGGGAGTGTGAGAGCTCTGTAACCTCTATAATTAACGACTACAATTAACGGCTACAATCAAAGGGAGTATGCACAGTAACCTGTACAATTAACGATTCCAATTTGTATGTTTTTCTTTCCATTATATAACCTAAATTCCAATTCTCCATTCTTATTTCCTTTCTTTTTTTTGGTCTTCTTTTCTTTAATTTTTTTGTCTTCTTCGTCCCTGTAGATCCGCAGCTTGATCCCAATTTTGTTTTGGTCTCCTTCGTCTCTACATTTATTGATTTATGATATCGACGTGGACATTCGTCTCTGCATTTTGGTCTCTTTCGTCTCTGCATTTGTTGATTTATGATATCGACGTCGATATTCGTCTCTATATTTTGGTCTCTTTCATCTCTGCATTTGTTGATTTATAATATCGACGTCGATATTCGTCTCTATATTTTGGTCTCTTTCGTCTCTGCATTTGTTGATTTATAATATCGACGTCGACATTCGTCTCTGCATTTTAATCTCCTTCGTCTTTGCATTTGTTGATTTATGATATCGACATCGACATTCGTCTCTGTATTTTGGTCTCCTTCGTCTCTGCATCTGTGAACTCCTTCGTCTCTGCATCTGTGTACTCCTTCGTCTCTGCATCTGTTAATTGCTTCATCTCTGCATCTGTGAACTCCTTTGTCTCTGCATCTGTGTACTCCTTCATCTCTGCATTTGTGAAGTGAAAGAGAGTGAAGTCATTCTTACCGAGTGGCAGTGAATCTGTGAAGTGAAAGAGATTGAAGTCATTCTTAACGTGGATCATTAAAGTGCCACTAGATTGACGAAATCATTAAGGCAAATTCTTATTTTTGAGTAATAGTACCCAACAACTTTTGAAATCTTCTTTTCAAACAAATAAATTCTTGAGTTCTTAGTTCATGAATACATCGCAAAATTCAATGAATATCAAAGAATCCGATATATGTAATTGTGGTGATTATTGACATTTGAAAACGTTGAGGACTCCATTGAACCCCGGTCATAAATTTTGTGGATGCAAATCAACAAAGGTTTGTTATTTTTTGAAAATTTACATCAGTTTTGCTTGTTCAATCTTTCTATTTATTCTCGGATATGGTTTGTAGAAAAATAGTGGATGTGACTATTTTAGATGGATTTATCCTTCACCGGAATGTGCTGATGTTCAAGCTAAGTTGATGTCGTCATTGATAAATAGATTCAAAGATGGTGAAAATCCTATTGATCGACTAAAGGAAAAATTGAAAGAGCTTGAAGATGAAAGAGATTTTTTGAAGATGAAATTGAACGAAAATAAAGAGAAGATGATGGTAATAAACCACAAACTCAAGAAAGTTAAACTACAAAGGGATTCGGCAAATGTCAAATTTAATAGACTTGTTATTGTTCTTCTTTGTCTAGCTACTATAAATTGATTCTTTAATCTAGTGTAGTGTTGTAGTAGTTGACTTAAGTCTTCATATTAGTTGAAAGTTGAACATTAGGATTTGTCAATGTATTTAATTAGCAGTGTTACAAGTTTGATTTTGTCAAGTAAAGTTGAACTTACTGTTGCATTGTTCTCAACTACAAGTTTCGGGAAAGGTGTTGTTTGACCATATTGCTCTTGTTTATGATTTTCCAAATTAGTTTTGGGGACTCTAATAGGTAAATTAATTTCATTTCTTTTACAGCATTTGTGCAAAGGAATAGTGGCTTATGCCAAACATTAAATTCGTACACCTAGTAACTAGCATTTGTGCAAAGCATTTGTCAATGAAGTAACTGCTTAAACAAATTACACAAGTTCAAAAGTTAAATAACATCTTGAGTTCAAAAGTAAACTAAAGTACTAATATTACATCAAAATCAAACCCTTTTAATATTGCCCAAAATCCTAATAGCTTTCTAGATAAACTACCTCTTAGAGGTTTCACAAGTTGCTGTCACTTTGTTTTTCTTATTTGCTCCCATTAGTTACAACTTTGAGGTGCTGATTGCATCTTTTCCATTCCATCTCAGCCCACGGGATTTAAAACCAATATCTATATTGGTTGGTGAAGCACTCTTCAAATTTGTTAGCCCATATAGAACCATCTCACTTGATGTACTGGGCTGTAATAAAAGAAAGATTAGAATCAGTGAAGAAGCAATTATGATAAGTAAATAGGACAAAAATAAGTGAACCTACATTAAACACTTGAGTTCCAGTAGTAGGATCAGAGTATACACCAAAACCAATTGTATGCCTTTTGTTTGTTGCATTAGCAACAACAAATAAGATAGAATTGTATGATCTCTTGTGGCTTGATTTAGGTGGCACTTGACTAGAAGAATCTTGTGTCTCACTAATAAATGGAGTTCCTCTTGCATTAGCTTTTTTCCTCTCCAATCCTCTTCCTAACCCACCATGCCCCTTTCTATGAGGAGCTCTTGGTACAAATCTGGTGTCACTACAAACAGAATTGTAATTTTCATACACCTGATGTTGCAACAAAGTAAAACAAACCAGCAAGATGAATACCATTAGAAACAGCAACAACAAACTGAAGTAGATTTCATGTGCCTACTCACAAAGCCAGAAACTAAAAAAAATAGAAAGTAGTAGCAGCAGCAAACTAAAGCAACCTAAGAATTCATGTGCCTTGAGAATGAATTCTAAACTAAAGCAAACTCACAAAGTCAGAAACTAAAAAAATAGAAAGTAGCAGCAGCAACAAACTGAAGCAACCTAAGACTTCATGTGCCTTGAGAATGAATTGTAGACTAAAGCAAACTCACAAAGTCAGAAACTAAAAAAAACAGAAAGTAGAAGTAGCAGCAGCAAACTGAAGCAACCTGAGAATTCATGTGCCTTGAGAATGAATTCTAAACTAAAGAAAACTCACAAAGTCAGAAAGTAAAAAAACAGAAAGTAGCAGCAACAACAAACTCAAACCAACTGAAACAATTTACTGAAACAACAAATTCAAAACTGCAAACTTAGAAACTAAACTAAAAGCAACACCTAAAACTAAACTAACTGAAATCAGCCACTAAACTGAAGCCTTGAGAATTCATGTGTCTTAAACTCATGTTTCAGCAGCAAACTAAGAACTCACAGACTAAAACAAACCAGTAAAATAAAAGCAATCTCAAACAGAAGCAAACTCAAACTCAAGCAACCTAAAACAACAAACTCAAACCAACAGAAACAACAAACTGAAACAACATCTTCAAAACTGCAAACTTAGAAACTAAACTAAAAGCAACACCTAAAACTAAACTAACTGAAACTAGCCACTAAACTGAAGCCTTGAGAATTCATGTATCTTAAACTCATGTTTCAGCAGCAAACTAAGAACTCACAGACTAGAACAAACCAGTAAAATAGAAGCAATCTCAAACCAACTGAAACAAACTAAAACTGAAGCAAACTCAAACCAACCTGAAGCAAACTCAAACCAACTAAAACAACAAATTGAAACAACAAACTTAGAAACTGAAATAAAGTAACTAAAGTTGAAACAAACTCAAACCAACAAAAACAACAAACTGAAACAACAAACTCAAAACTGCAAACTTAGAAACTAAACTAAAAGCAACCACTAAGAACTCAAACCAGCACACTCAAAACTGAACTAAAGTAACTAAAGCTGAAACAAACTCAAACCAGCACACTCAAAACTGAAGCAATTCAGGTAATTTAGTCAACTCAAAATTGAAGCAAACTCACATACTAAACTAGAAGCAGCCACTAACTGAAGCAACCTCAGACTCAAGCAACCTGAAGTAAACTCAAACTAATTGAAATAACAAACTGAAACACCAAACTTAGAAACTGAACTAAAGTAACTAAAGCAAACTCACAAACTAAACTAAAGTAACTAAAACTGAAACAAAATCAAACCAACATACTCAAAACAACAAACTCAAACTCAAGCAACCTGAAGCAGCAAACTCAAACCAACAGAAACAACAAATTGAAACAGCAAACTCGAAATTGCAAACTTAGAAACTAAACTAAAAGCAACCACTAAAAACTCAAACCAGCACACTCAAAACTGAACTAAAGTAACTAAAGTTGAAACAAACTCAAACCAGCACACTTAAAACTGAAGCAATTCAGGTAATTTAGTCAACTAAACTAAACTAGAAGCAACCACTAATTGAAGCAATCTCAAACTAACTAAAACAACAAACTTAGAAACTAAACTAAAGTAACTAAAGTTGAAACAAACTCAAATCAGCACACTCATAACTGAAGCAATTCAGATAATTTAGTCAACTCAAAATTGAAGCAAACTCACAAATTAAACTAGAAGCAGCCACTAACTGAAGCAAACTCAGACTCAAGGAACCTGAAGCAAACTCAAACCAACTGAAACAACAAACTAAAACAACAAACTTAGAAACTAAACTAAAGTAACTAAAACTGAAACAAACTCAAACCAATATACTCAAAACAGCAGACTCAAAGCTAAAGCAATTAAGGTAATTCAACCAACTCAAAATTGAAGCAACAAACTTAAAAAAGGTAAATGGATAACTTACTCTTGTTTGACTAGCTTTTGGTGGAGCTGTAGTGTCACCACAAACTGAACTTGCTTGAGTAGTTGGACCTCCTATTTTAGACTATACAACATAAATAAAGAGATATATCTCAACAACTTATATAATCTTAGAAAAAGTAAATGTAAATGGATAACTTACTCATGTTTGACTATCTTTTGGCGGAGCTGTGGTGTCACCACAAACTGAACTTGCTTAAGTTGTTGGACCTCCCATTTTAGACTATACAACATAAATAAAGAGATATAAATGAACAACCTATATAATCTTAGACAAAGTAAACATAAATGGATAACTTACTCCTGTTTGACTATCTTTTGGTGGAGCTGGGGTGTCACCACAAACAAATTTGTTATGCCCATATCTCTTGCATATGGAACATGTCATCTTCACTTCTTTTTTGAATATTTTACCAAATTTTTTGGGTTCATCCTTTCTCTTTCTTCTGTTCTTTTTAGGCCTGTCTGACATTTTTCTTGGTTTTGGAGGCTCTATTGATGGATTTGTAGTTTTAGGCCACATCCTTATATTGGGAATAGGTTGGATAAAATGACTATAGGCCTTGAGGAATGTTTCTTTCCTGTACCAGTGCTCTACATTTTGATCAGGATCTTGATTCAAGTAATAATAAGCACAAATAACATGAGGACAAGGAATATCTCTCAACATCCACAATCTACAATCACAATATTTCTTGTCCAAGTGAACAACAAATGAATATCCCCCCTCACTAATTTCAAAACCATTTTCTCCATTCCATTGAAATTTACACTTACTAGAATACTCTTTGTTATCTTCTAGTATTGTCCTTGCCATAGGTGCAATGTCTGTTATCCATGTTTCAGCAAATTTCATCATATCTATATATCTATGCATCATTTTATGCCTAATATCCTCTAACATGGATACAATTGATTTATGCCTAGCAGCTAAGATTCAGGAATTGAAAGTCTCACACATGTTGTTTTCTACAATATCACATTTGGAATGAGTCTTGAAAAATGCCCTACACCAAGTAGTGGGATCATAATGTATCAAGTCCTCTGTTATTTCCTTCTTACCTAATTTAGACATTGCTTCAACTTTCTCGTTAAACTTGACTTCAAAGCTGAACTTTGAATATCTCCAAAATTGTTTCCTTCTTTCTTATCCTTTCCAATTCTGATGCTAGTTACTCCATATATGTCTAGCACACATCCTCTTCTCAGCATTTGGTAATAACTCCATCAAGACAGAAACAAGTTCCTACAAAAATATGTACAGTGTAAGATTATTAAAGTAGTAAAGCTGAAAATAAAACTAAAAATAAGAGAATATAAACAATACCTTTTGCATGTTTGACATTATAATCAAACCTTCACCAGTTCCTAAATTTAGATCAACAATCAAATACCTTATTAACCAACTTCAACTGTGCTTTGTTTCAGTATCCACAACTGCCCAATCAATGGGATACGTTTGGTTGTTCCCATTCTTCCCAACTGCAACTAATAGCTCACCTTTACAAGCACCTTTCAGAAAATAGCCATCAAATCCAATTATTTTCCTACACCCCTCCAACCATCCTTGCTTAAATGCCTGAAAGCACACATAAAAGTAAACAAAAAGGTTTTTTCCTAGTTCAGTTTCCTTATCAATTTTCACCCAACAAGAGCTTCCATGATTGGTTTGCTTAATCATGTCAGCATAATCACATAATCTAGCAAATTCCACATTCCAATCACCCATGTTTTCTTTCATAACCTTTTGTTTAGCCCTGTAATACACTATCTTACCAACATAAAGACCCAATTATTTTCTTACCAAATCTTGAATTTTCCAGATCCTTATGTACGGTTGAGATACAATTCTATCCTTAACATTTCTAGCTACAAACTTGGAATCACACAACTTATTCTTGTTTAATGGTATACACTTATGAACAGGATGATAGTTCTTTACAATGAAATCGCCTGAATCTCTATCGATGGAAACATATAACAACCACTTACATATGGAATTTTTGCACTTCACTCTCACTCTAAGTCTTTCACTAGGTCTTAACTTTAACTGCCTCTTGTACTCTACAACATAATCAAACACTGCCTTTCTAAACTAATTTACAGACTCAAAGACCATTCCAAGCTCAAATATTGACACTTCACAATCTTCATCATGTCTTACTTTTTTGCTTCTCCTTCTAGAAGGTAAATCTACACCCCTAACAACATCCAAATCAAGTTGTTCCTCACTATCATCACTCCAACAATCAGAGCTATCAAGATACTCCTCGTCTCCACCCAGTTTTCTGCATATTTGTTAGTTTTATCTTTTTCAATATTATAAAAATCCCTATCTACACCACCAACCTCTCCAACTGGTATTTCTTTAGGTTCAACAACCCTTTTCCTCTGTTTTTTTTTCTTCTTTCTTCTCTAAAAGATCTCAACTCCACATTAACATCTGAGCCATCTTCTAATGGTATATCTCCTAGATCTGAATCACTACTAAAAAAATCTGATAACTCACCTACAACAACATCCTCAAACTCAAAGGAATCAACCTCATTCTCTTCAACGGTGTTATTAACCTAGTATTCTCCACCTACATTGACAACCTTACGAATACCAACACTGTTACAAGTAAGATAACCAGTTGACCCCTCATTATCGACTAATGCTTCATCCAAAACATGATCAACAAATACTTCAAATGTGTCCTCGTGTTTTAAGTCTTTAATGAGGTCTAGTAGATGTTGGTCAGAATTAATTACGATAAATTCTTTAGATCGTAAATCTTGAAAATAAAAATTAGCAATATTTGCATACCCTAATTCTTTGGTATAATACAAGAGTTCACATTTCGAAAAATGGTCCTTATCTATATACCTTAGGGAAGGCACACAGTTACCAACATATGTAGGGACAGGTACCTGGGAGAGAGTTCCACCATGGTAGATTTTCCTAAATATCACCTCCTCCATGGTCAATTGTTAGTTAACCCTATAAAATATCCAAAAAAAGAAGGCTAAATTAACAGAATATGCTAATGTTTTTGCTGCGAATTCCGTGAGAAATGAATGAAATATTCTCTAACAAGAAGCCTAATTTTTTTTTTCGAACCCTAGAATTTTAAATTGTTAATCAACAAAACCTACAGAAAATTAAGTAAAAATTAAGGAAAAAAAATCTTACCGGATGAGGATACTTGAAGATGTTACCCAAGCCGACTGTTTCTTCTCCGGTATACTAGTTGCAGTTGACGACTGAGAAATTAGACGGCGACATGTGAATTTGAACGGGGAGAGAGAAAGTGTTTGGGAAAGGTTCAAAAAATCTGAAGTAAGTGTTTTTTTACCCTTTAAAATTCTGATGTGGAAATTTTAAACCACGTGGAGCACACGTGGGTGTTGTTGAATGGACGAATTTTTCAGTTGTCCGCGAGTGTATGCACGCACATATTTCACAAAGCCATGTAGGGAAAAAATATTTAAGGGGTTGAAATTTTGGCTAGTTGAGGTGTCTATTAGGAACAAATGCTAGTTAAGGTGTCTAAGTGAAAAATGGATACAACTTTAGGTGTCTGCTGATGACTTAAGCCTATTTTAAATATCTCAAAACTCATTTCTTTGTCATCTAATGAATTTGATCGAGATTACTTATGTACTGACTCAATTTACTTATAGCGCAAGCTATATCTATTTTATACAGTTTATGATGTATATCATTTTTTTAATATTTTATAATAGTCTAATTGACATTTATTTTGACCTTTATTCTTTGTGAGAGTAGAATTTATATAAATTATAATCTTTATAATTTTGAATTTTTCAAATATCATATTAATGTGATTAGTTTGAGACAGTGCTAGACCTTGAAAGTTTCTGTAAATTTTTATTCTTAAAATTAAATTTGCAACTCCTAAGTCTTTCATATTGAACTTGTTAACAAACACATGCTTAGTAGCATTATGTTGGTAAGATCTTTATTCAATACCAACATATTATCAATATACAAATAATGTGTGATTTGACAGTATTTTTAATATAAATATTTATCACATATTAATTTTAAAATTATTTGTCAATATCATTTGATTAAATTTGATATGTCATTATTTGTGTGTTTGTTTTAGTTCGTAAAGTGACTTAACAAATTGATGAATCTTCTTTTCTTTTTCATAAGTCTCAAGCTCTTTAAGCTGATTAATGCATATTTCTTTCTCCAAATCTTCATATAGGAAGGCTACCATTAAATTTGAAAAATCATACATGACGATCAATAGTATTCACATTCATTAATTTATGTGTAAAAATAATTAAGACCTTGTTATTTGAATCTCTTGACAAACCTTGTCTTATGTTGTCAATAATGTGATTACGTTTTATTTTCTTTTGAAAATTTATTTGAACTTCACATGTGGATTATATAGTATTATGCTTGTCTTTTTTAAACATTGATCCTTTGAGGAAGATCTTATTTCGTCAGAAGTTTGAGTCTCGTTCTCTACTAAGAATAGCAAGATATTAGGATCAAAGAAAGTAAATATCTTTTAATGTTTGGTACGTCTTAAATGCTCCTTGTTAGATATACTTTCCTTTGTTTCATCATGAGGTCATTTGTGTTGGGAAAAATCGGGTAATTTTCCCCCAAAAAGAAAATAAACAAAATACCCTACAAATAATATTGAATACTATAAAGAGACAGAATTTTGTTAACGGAGTTCGGCCAATTTAGCTTAATCTCCGAGCAC
>JBCEWC010007472.1:0-21374 GCA_038996855.1 Solanum aculeatissimum | reverse complement strand
TTTAAAAATCATTTTAACGGTTTTCTTGATTTTTCCTTTAAAAAAAAATTAAGTGGCGACTCTCTGTTATTTTTTTTTTTCGAAAAATTGGTTTTAAATTAAATTGAGTTTTTAAAACTGATTTTTCTCGAAAGGCCATTTTTGACGAAAACATTGGAGATACATTTTGTATTGTATCTTTTTTAGTACAAAATTTGTATGCTCGTTTGATTTTGAACATAAATATAAACATAAGAAATAATATTTAAATTTTTGGATACTAATGACATGTGCATAGTATATTATGGATACAATATGAATGTTGAATCCTTTTGAATATTTGTATATTAATGATATGGAATAGAAAGAAACTGAGATGTATTTTTGTTTATTAAAAATAATATGTTTTAAATACATTTGTATGCTTTTTTTTAATGCAAATAACATATTGAATGCTTTCCTAACTGCTTTTAAATATAAATTCGAAACAATAAAAATACAGTTTAGCTTATGAATATATTAATGATTTTTGAAATACAAATTGATTGTAGTATATAATTTTTTCAAATACAATAAGTTGGAGATATATTATGTGTTGTATCTTATTATTATATCTTTTTTTTATACAAATTTTGTATGCTCATTTAATTTCAAATACAAATGTAAACATGAGAAGTACTATTTAACTCATGGATACTAATATGTGCAAAGTAGATTATGGATACAATTCAAATGTTGAATTCTGTCACGACTCAATTTTTTGAGTCATGATGACATCTACCATATCCTACCGATAGGTAACCCAACTCGTAATCCAAAATGGCTAGTCATGAGTATGAGGACAAAAAACTAACTAGAATTCATAATTTAAGGAAACTACAACAATAACAAAAAGTTAACAACCACAGATAATCTATACAACCAAAAAGGATCCCTCTGAAAACCTGGAAATCATGTGTATAGAGTTATTATGGCAAAACATATATTCTCTAACTGGGCCAAAACAATATATACAAAATTACTAATACACGGCTAGTCCTAGAAAGCAAAAAGATGGGCCACAAGTGTAGATGAAGACCGAAATGATCCAAGAACGCTCGATGCTAACCCAAGTCTTCAGAAAGGTCTGCTACTAGCTGAAAAGATCAATGTCGCCAGCTCGTGCTCAAACCTGCATCACGGAGAAAATGCAAAATATAGTATGAGTACCAGATAAAAGGTACGCAGTAGGCATCATATGCCAACTAAGTAAGTATAGTAAACGGGTTGTGAGACCCACGATGAACATTATTTTTGGAGTCGGACCCAAAATCGGATAAAAAATGAGTTGTGGAACCCACTGTGAAAATTTCAAAATCAACTCCATAAAAAATTATAAGTATAATAGGATATTTTTACCCCAAAATAGGGTACATTTCAAGGCTCTAAACGGAAGAATTTGAATCATGCGATAAAAATTAATTAAGGAAAAATTTAAGAAAAGAGACAACAACCATGACAACGAATTTACCTCCAACGAAGTACTCAACACACTTTTCAGCCACACCACCCTGTTGCTACGAAACTCCCCCACAATTTAGACTACTGTTGAGTCACTAAAATCGGACCTGTAATGGCAATGAAATTACTTCCCAAAGTTTTACCAAAATCTAATCTGAAAATGGTACATATAACAAATAAAATCAGGAATTTACTAGAAACAGAGTCTACTACACTTTTCGAAGACACCACAACGTTCTCCTAAAAAAATCACTCGAGATAGCCTAAAAAAATCAAAATCAGACTCAAAATGAAGGAGAAAACAAGTCCAAAAATATCCAAAACATTAAGCTCCTAAAATGGGGCAGGGCAACAAGTGTAAATGAGATTTAACCTCAAATGAAACTCCAAAATCAGTTTCCAAGCTCACCATTGTGTTCCTACGAAAATCCCTTTAATTTAGGCCTTGAATTCATCCTAATCGGATTTGTATAGCTCAAAAAATTGTCCCTTGAAAATATCTGAATGAGTTGATCACGACATGAGCAAGGAATATATAAGCTACTAAAAAGACCTTCACGGTGGTGGTGAACAGTACCCCACAATCGCAGAGTACAAATATGGTGGGAGCCTCTCCATGAATGCAGAGCACAAAGGTCCTAGACCTCCATGATCGTGAATGCTCCTCTGTAAACGAGTACAAATGACATGACATTCGTGAACATGACTTGGAGGCTCGCGATCACGGAGCATAAATACTCAACCCTCAGCCAATGCAGCCTGAAGCCCCCGATCATGGAGAACAGAGATATCTGCACTAGATATCATCTGAAATGCTAATATTTACCATGTTTATGATTTTTGACAAGGTGCTTGGGATTCATTTGAAACCTCGTGTGCGCAAATAAACTATGCTACCCCATCAAATTCGACGTTCCAGACTCAATGACATAGTTGAAATTTCTATACGAGTTTGTTATGACTGAATGTGGATCTCATTCCCGTTCATTTTTAATCAAATTTCATCAAGGAGCTCGAAATGAGTTCAAAAGCCTCGGGAGCCGAAAGAAAGGTCGTTCTAGAGAAAACTCGATATTTCGTAGCTAATCACACTGTTAGAATTTCCATCTAGGCGCATTTTCCGAAAATGTTGACCAAAGTCAACTCTGGCCAAATTTCACTCGCCAAAATGCTAAATAGTCTGAACTTGCACCGAAGGCCTCAGTGCTTGATTCGACCATACTTCTAGCCAAATTTGACCATTCCGGAACTGGTGAGATCATCAAAATTCCATTCTAAGGTTATCTTCCTAGAATTTTGACCAAAGTCAACGTTCAAACTCTAGCAACTTCAAAACACAAAAACTGGCATAAAATTCAAATGAATGACTAGACAATCGAACTATTAGTACGAGCAAGTCATAAATGACCTGGGATCGCTACAAGAAAGCTCTAAATACCGAAAAGAATGAGGAGCGAAGAAAATGACTGGGTCACTACAAGAATGAATAAGTAAGTGATATTTCTGGCTTGAAACTTGAATTCTTCAATATAATGTGTTTCAACGTTTGACTTTTTTTTTTGAATATAATGTGTGTATATTATTTAATTTTGAGAAACGTATTAAAAACACTCCTAAACTTGACACACCTAATTAGTTTCATTCCTAAACTATTTATACGGTTAAAAACTCCCTCTACTTTACTATTTGAACTTAAATACACCGCTGATCTTGCAACATAAGTAAAATACACCCCTAATTAAATTCTTGCCAAGTTAAGGGGTGTCTTCAGCACTTGTGGTAGATCGGAGGTCTATTTTAGTTTAGTTAGTCAAGTAAAGAGGTATTTTTAGGACTATCAATAGTTATAATTAAGGGATGAAAGTAATAACTTGCGCCAAGTTATGGAGTGCTTTCAATACTTTTCTCTTTAATTTTTGTTAGATTTTGACTTCTAATTTTATATTGGAAGAGCTTATTGAATCCTAGTGGATATACCTATATGGGTGAAATATTCTTAAAGACAATGTCTTTTTTACATATCTCAAGCTATAAAAATTTCCCTACACGTTTTCGTGATCAAGTATTTTCCCAAACACCTAATTTCTATTTCTTTACATATTTTGTTCAAAATTTGAAACAAATATTTATTACATTAAGAATTATACAGGTAAAACTTTTTATTTTACTAGAAATGTATTTTTTTTACAAATTTGACCCAAAAATGCTTGAAAATAAATAGTCTTTCACGATTGAAATAAATAGTCATTGCATCTAGAGAAGAAATACATAATTTATACTTCATTATTTTTGACAAAAATAAATTTTATTTGGCTAAAATGATGGACTTTGAGTTGTGAAAGCATCTAATGCTTACATTAGGGTGAATAATCTACATCACACCCCTTAAAGTATGATTCTTTCCTAAATTCTATGTAAATATAAAATATTTTGTTCACTGAATTGTCTTTATAATGCAGTTCGAGACAAGTATCTTTTTTCAAATTGGTCCAGAAGAAAAAATAGATAATTAAAACAAATAGTTAAAGCCAATCCCCATTGCACTTAAAGAAGAAATTGGAAAAAGAAAGAAGCAAAGTTAGACTATGTGAGGATTATTAACAATTGAAAAAAGCATATTTATTGTGAGCTGATTTTTTAATTTTTCCATTCCCACAAACCTAAAAGGAAATTGTAGTCACACTTTTTGCCACATAATAATTAAGAGCATTCATAATTTAGGAAGAGATTAGAATAAAATGCGTTAAATATAGGGAGGGATCTTTAAACACATACAATAGAAAAGGAATTTTGACCAAAAATAAAAGTGGAAAATAGCGTAAGGAAAGTGGGGAAGAAAACTAGGCCAACTTGAGAGTTTTACATAAATTAGGATTAGTAATTATGCTAACTTGTTGGTTTAAAGAGACCCAATTTGTATAGGAATCAAATTCATACCTTATTGTGCATTCACTTTTTTTATTATATTATTATAAATAGGAGTTTGGAATTGACATAACCGTGTTTCATACTAGTAATATTTTTTGGTCCAGCACAAATTGCGGTATTGGGTGAAAAAACTTTTCTTTTGGTCCATGCCAACACACAAATATACGCTAAGTAAGTAGTTTCATTTCTTGGTGTTTTGAAATTCTCTAGTTAATCTATCTAGCGTAATTTTCTTTACTTTATAGTGTTGGTTAATTTTGTAGCTAGAATTTTATGATATTCATGGTATCTAACTATTTTTAAAAAAAATTGAGAAATTACAATTTATAGGATGAGAAAGGAAAGTTCAGATAATCAATCAATTCTCCATGGTATACATATAGTTACTAATTGTTTGGATTGTGGTTTTTGGTGGTATGACATGGTTAGTAAGAAAATCACGTTTGTTTTGATTGTTTCATTAATTATGTGATATGGTATGGTTTTATTTCATGGTTCTGTAACCATGAAAACCCTCACTTTTATAAACCACCAATTTGGTGGTATCCCATGGTTCTCTTATTTTTTTTTCCAATTATACCCTTATTTAAATTTAAATAACTTTAATTTATCCTTTTATCTTTTATTATTTATTAAACTTTACTCTAATATATGTACTACTTTTATATTACTTATTTTTCTCCATATCAACTTTTGAAACTTCTTTTCCAGTTCCCGTCTTTTCTTTCACGTTTTAGTCTATTTTTTTAGGTTCATTTTTTTAAAGTTTGGATTGGAAATATATTTAGCTTGTATGTTTTCATGCTTGATTCTATGTATTAATTTTTTTAAAAAAAATTATTAAAAAAATATTGATAAATTTAATATTTATAATAATTAAGGATATTTTTGTAAATTTTCAAGTTACGATACAGTACTGTACAATACCATACCATATGACACCATATATTATGAAACTATGGCAAACCACCATCCAAACAAGCTGTTAAAGTGGCACCGAAAATACATAAAAAAAAAAACCAGGTGCCATGGTTAAGTGTCCACTTAAATTAACCCAACCAAGTTGAAACCGATCTCCCGCACCTCGGACAACTAACCTGATCCCACTTGAAATCGGTCTCATAATGTGGAATGCCTTCTACTTGGCCCCTCTTTCTATGACACTAATTTCCCTCCCAAATTCAACTTCTTTACTCTGTTGTAACTTCTTTATTTTGTTCCATTCCTACATTCATAATGCCTTCGACTTGTAACGTCTTAATAATCATGTTTTCTAAGTTGTGCATACTTTATAAATTGTAGATGTCTGTGTTAGCGGAATCAAGCCCCTCAAAGATGTTAGAGAAGAAGAGATTTCTTCCCATCGTTGAAAGTAAATCGATTCCCTCCACATTTAAGCGCCTAAAAGTTGATGCAGCCCGTGATTTTCCTCAAAATTGTGGTCCATTTGTTCGTAAAAACAATGGAAGCAGAGAGATCTACCCGGAGTTTCCATCCAATACCAAGAGTGTAAAAGTTGATGCGACAAGAAATTTTCCTGAGAAATGTGGTCCATTTGTTCGTCAAAACAACGCAACCACACAGATCCATCTGGAATTTCCATCCACTAAAGTTGATGCTACCAGGAATTTTCCTGAGAATTGTGGCCCCCGTGTTCTTCAAACGAAGAGTGGAAGCAATCCTCAATGCTCTGTTGATGCTGAAGTAGACATGAACGTGGTTGACTCAGCTGAGCCTTTTAGTGTTGTTCTGCCAAATAATTTTGAGGCTAAAAGGGATAGTTTGGCTGCAGCTGGTGCGAGTCCAGAAGATGCTGCTGATTCAAGTCATTTCAATATCTCGTGTCAACCTTTGAAGATGAAAGAAGAAAATCTCAAGTACGATGAGTCTACTCAACAGGTTAATCAGGTTCTCCAAAAGCCATCCACTAAAATTGATGCTACCAGGAATTTTCCTGAGAATTGTGGCCCCCGAGTTCTTCAAAAGAAGAATGGAAGCAATACTCAATGCTCTGTTGATGCTGAAGTAGACATGAACGTGGTTGACTCAGCTGAGCCTTTTAGTGTTGTTCTGCCAAATAATTTTGAGGCTAAAAGGGATAGTTTGACTGCAGCTGGTGCGAGTCCAGAAGATGCTGCTGATTCAAGTCGTTTCAATATCTCGTGTCAACCTTTGAAGATGAAAGAAGAAAATCTCATGTACGATGAGTCTACTCAACAGGTTAATCAGGTTCTTCAAAAGCCATCAACTGATGCAGGAAATACATGTGATTGGTTTATAAAAGGCGAGCCTATTCAAAATGGACGAGTATTGCCTGCTATTGTTTCTCAAGAAAATCTAATTGAAGGTCGAAATGAACCTAGTAAGGAAACAAGCAAGGGAGTTCATTACAAAGAAGTTTCTGAGGATGAATCCAGAAGTCGCATAGACGATGACGAAATTTGCATTTTATCCTGGTCCGAGTGGAACTCACTAAAATCAGGTCTCAAGACCCCAAGGGCTGGTAAAAAAGGTGGCAAGGGTGAGATCGTGCCAGAACCCCTACATAAGTGCAAGGGTATTACTGAAGATGAATCTATGATCAGGAAGAAGCAAATAGATCACGGAGTATTTCAAGAAGATTTAAGAAATTATGCTGTCATGTGTGGTGTTTCTGGTCATGGATTGTTGACTGAACATGAACACATTCAGAAAGTGAAAGAAGTTAGAGAGGCTCTGAAGCTTTTTGATGACGTATATACTAAACTTTTGCTAGAAGATAAAGCAGAGAAACATGAAGGATTGTCCAAAAGAAGAATCCATATAGAGGCAGCAATGGCTTTGAAAAATCAGAACAAGTGGGTAAATTGTGAGTGGACTTTTGGACATGTTCCTGGAGTTGAAATTGGGGATCAGTTCCGGTTCAGGGCAGAACTTGTTACGATCGGACTGCATCACCAATTTTTTAAGGGTATCAGTTATGTGAATATTGACAGAAAAGATGTTGCAACTAGCATTGTTGATTCTGGCCGGTATGAGAACAAGGACATATCTTCTGAAACATTCATTTATGTAGGTCAAGGCGGGAATCCAAAAGTATCTGTTAATGCGATAGTGGAAGATCAAAAGCTTAAAGGAGGTAATCTCGCCTTGAAGAACTCCATGGACTTGGGATGTCCGGTGAGGGTTATTTGTGGTCGGCAAAGAGTGAATGGTGAAAAAAGTGATAAAACATATATTTACTATGGGCTCTACACTGTGACCAAGTGTTGGGAAGAAAAAGCTCCAACCGGAAAATATGTTTTCAAGTTTGAACTAAAAAGAAATCTTGGCCAACCAAACCTTACTCGTGAAGTAATGTCACGACAAGCAAAGTTAGTCAAGATAAATCATTTTCGTGTTAACAATGCAACAAAATCGATTATGCAGTCAGAGTTTGTTGTGAACTATGATGTTTCGCTAGGAAAGGAGAAGATTCCGATTCCTGCGGTCAATTCAATCGATGATGAGAGACCCCCACCATTTACTTACATTACCAACATGCAATATCCTGATTGGTATTATATCTCTAGGCCTCAAGGTTGCAGTTGCACAAGCGGATGCTCGGATTTCGAGCAATGCTCTTGTGCTTCTAGGAACGGAGGTGAGATTCCATTCAACTCAAGAGGCTCTATTACTAGAGCAAAGCCTCTTGTTTATGAGTGTGGTCCATCTTGCAAATGTCCCCCTTCTTGCAAAAATAGAGTTAGCCAACATGGTCCACGATACCATTTGGAGGTTTTCAAGACCGAATCGAGAGGATGGGGTTTGAGATCACGAGATTATGTCCCATCCGGTAGTTTTATATGTGAATATGTTGGGGAGTTGCTTGATGAAAAGGAAGCTGAAAGTAGAATTGATCATGATGAGTACTTGTTTGATGTCAGCAATTATGATGAAGAAATCCCCAAAAGGAATGTTGTGCACAATAATAGCATCAAAGTTGAGTCAAATTCTTTGCAGAGGAAGGATGAGGATGGCTTTACCATTGATGCCATAAGATATGGGAATGTTGGAAGATTTATCAACCATAGTTGCTCACCCAACCTTTATGCTCAAAATGTCATGTATTATCATGGTGATCGGAGAGTACCTCATATAATGTTTTTCGCTTCTAAGAGTATTGCTCCATTAGAGGAGTTTACTTATCACTACAACTACCATATTGACTATGTTTATGATAAAAATGGCAGTATGAAGAGAAAGAATTGTATATGGGGCTCCCGGAAGTGCAAGGGGAGAATGTACCAAAAGAACTACTTATGTACGACTATTCTTCTTGACATGATATTTGAAGTATAATCTTTTAATCTTTGTGCGCTAGTCATTTCAACTTTTTGATCCCTTTTGTTATTCCGTCTACGTTTAATTGTGCAAACATTGATCTCTTGTAACATTCATTATGCTTAATTTCCTACTTTTTATGACTTTTGTTTGGTATTGAATGTAGAATAACTTAAATGGTATAAGACTTGCTGAAATAAGGCTTAGTTACCACCTAGGCTGGACCAAAACTTGAAAGGCTCTGTTTTTAGTGATCCACAAGTCTTCTGCATACAAATAAGTCTATGTCTCCAAGTTGCGAGCCGCAAGTTCCTATATTTCCGTGATTGTGATCAAAGCTTGCTCTTCATTCATGGTGAAGTTCCTATGAATATTTCAGCGATTCAAGAACAATGCAAAACTTTTGAGTTGATGATCCATAGGAGAAGAATAAGAGGATTATATCTTTTTATTATATTATAAAGATTTGTTTGTCACTATTTTCCTTTCTTGATTGTTATTTCTCAAGAACAAAACTTAGTCGCTTAGAACATGTTCTAAGTGGATTGTGTATATGCATATATATAATTCTTTCCACTATCTTTTACATATGTTTTTCATAGTATGGATTTCATTTTGATCTGTAATTTCATGATTCTTCTACGTTGCTCCATCTTAATATGTTAATAGATGGTTAATTTCAACTGATCACAACATATCTTCCCAACTGTTACAAACACATTACTAGGAGGATTGGATTCAAGTGGTGTTAAATTCTGACAAAAAAGAATTTACTTTCGACACCCACAGAATGTTCGATGATGAAATGGTCCGTAGGGAAACTCTTTATGTACTAGATGTGGTTTGCAGATTCATGATATCTCAAATGAACCTGTTCAGGATTTACACTGAGCTTCCTCAATCTGTAAAGGAAGTTCATAGCTCTGTTACATCAGGTGAGCATTTTCGGGCTGTGACAGAGAGACATAGGTGAAGGAAAGGCCAAGATAAATAAGGTATTAAGATCAGAGATTCTTTTCATCAATCATTCAAACTGTATTGATTTAAATACACAACGAAGAATGATTCTAGAAATATTAGATAGCTCCAAGAGATATTTGACACATGACTCCATAGTTTTGGTTAGCGACTTGTATAATGGTGATTCTTATTCCGCTCTTAACTGTTTATTATGTCTCACTTTAGTGATTATAGGAATCAAATCATCCTTGAAAAAACCAACTGCTGTAGTTCAAATTTTCAATTCTATCCTTGAGTAGCACTGAAACGATTACTGATTTCTCATTCATTCATGCCTCTGATTGGATTGGTTTGTTGGGTAAATGACATGGATGCTTTCAACTTATTTTTGTATTTACAAGGAGATTTATATTTTTTCTTAAGCCAACAATAATTTCATAAGTAGGATTTGAGAAGGGTGGTGTGTACACACTATCGTACGAAGGTAGAGACACTGTTTTTATCTAATAAGAAATACCAAGAAAAGGAAGGATATGTAATTAATGACCTTAACGGTCATTTTTGAAAATTTCTGAAAAATTACTGCTTTACCCCTCTTGTTGTGACCCCAAGTCTTTCTTAATCCATTGGTGTGGTTGGTTTTGGCTTTTCGTTGGGAAGTGGAAGGTTATAGGCATTTTTGAATTATAAGGCTTAAGTTGTTCAAAAAGTGAGTTTTGGTACCACTTGGAGTTTTGAGTCTCAGAATGGAATTCCGTCAGTTTCATCAATTCCGGAATGTGGAAATTATTCTAGAAGCACTTCCTCGCTTTAAGGTTTGAGGTTGAGGTCTAGAGTTGGAAGTTTGGTTAAAACGGAAAAGGTTTAAATTTTCTCAACATTTCAAGTTCGGATGCTCGAATTAGATTTTTGATCATTTCGTTGGTTTCAAAAGGTGATGTTGGGCCTAGAAGAGGCATCGCCATATTTTTCGGGAGTTCCGAGGGCATTTTGATCTTTTTGAGTTTTTGATTAACTTTGTTGTACTTTATCGACTTTCAATCAAGGAGACCTCAAATTCGATTTTTGATAGTTTTATTGATTTAGAATGTCCAATTTAATAGGGTAGCATATATGGTTTGTATGCACAAAGTTCCAAACGAATTTCGAGGGTCCGATCGGAGATTTGAGTTTGAGGTGTTTTACTATACTTGGTGCAGGTGTATGACCCTTCGTGATTGCGATCGGAGCCTCGCGTTTGCAAAGAGTTGACCCTACAGTGTACTTCACGATCACAATGGGTGGTCCCGCGATTGCGATGCCCTCCCTCTTCTGACCTTCACGCTAGCAGATCCTATCCCGCGATCGTGATGTGTCTACATTATGGTAAGTGAACCGTGATCAATCATGCCTAGACATAATTTAATCAGAAAATTGACCATTTTCACCATTTTGAATCCTTGGAGCTCTAGTAGGCAATTGTTGAAGGAAAGTTAGGGTGTGCATCGGTCAGTTTGGTTCTATTTTATACATTAACGATTCAGTTTATTGATTTTCAGTTTTTAAATATGCTAAACCAATAAAAAACCAATAAAATATTTTTTATCGATTTTCGATTTATCAGTTTTAAGTCCTTAAAAGTTCAATTTTTGGTTTACCTGATAAGAATGATAATGAGAATACGCATTAATAAAAAATAGATAGAGTACGAAGACTATGTTTACAAACTTGCAAAAGTTATAATTAGTTAATTACAAACTAAAATACTAAAGTGGATAACTAATCACTTAAATACTGTAAAGATTAAAATAGGTAAAATATTGCTATAATGTCCTATTACTATTAAATTACTAATATTTAATATTTACAAAGGGGTAAAATAGTAAATTATTATAATCTTGTTGGGTTATCGGTTTACCTAATAACCCAATAGTAAAAACTGATATCGAACCGATAACTCAATAATCTTTTTTTAAAAACCATTAAAAATCTGATAACCTAATAACCCAATAATAATAAATCAATAACCTTTTTATTAGTTAGATTTATTGGTTGGTTCTGTTTTTGCATACCCCTAAGGAAAGTTTTGAGGAATTTCGCTTGGGTAAGTCCTTTTAACCTAAACCCTTTCATTTTCTCCAAATGTTTAGTGATTTTAACTTTAAATTACTAATTTTTAGTCCCAAATTTCATGGTTTTTCAAGAATGCAAACTTTAGAAAAAACATATGGTGATTTCTATCTCGTTCTTCACTCAAACTTTATGGGATTTTCACCTATGAGTCCCATTTTTCATATAGAACCTAATTTCAAACTCAAATTTCAGACTTGACCTTTTTCGGAATCATTCAATTTTTGGATGATTTTGTCTTCGATTCTTAATTATTGTGATATGGGTATTTATAGACTTCTTATGTCGTGTATGTTTCATTTTTTTTATATTGGGTTACCATTTTGGGAGTTTATTTTGTGATTTGTTCATCCGGTTGAAGTGATAGTGTGCAGTTCGGTCTTAAGGTAGATTTGGTTAATCCTTCTTGGGAATGAGATTGGGTAATTGAGTATCCTTATGTTGCAAACTGTGAGATGAGATCGTATTATGAGTGGATTGATGTTGTATTTTGTTGCCCGTGATTGAAACTTTACTAGTCATTGTGCTTGTTTGTGAGATTATACTATACTAGTGATTTGAGCCCTTTGATTTATGAGATTAGATATTTTGAGAAATGATTTGCAAGATAAACTACTTTGAGAAATGAGTGTGAAATAAAATACTTTGAGGAATGATTTGTAAAATATAATATTTTGTGAAATGAATTGAGAAACTTAATATTGGAAAAATGGTTTGTGAAATGAGATAATATTGTGAAATAAAATGCGTTAAGGCATAAGATGATTGAGTAGTGAATCACCTTAGAAGAACTGTCCCATTGTGGCATAATTTTTTTTTCTAAGATTGTTGCTTGTTTTAAAAGAGTTTTCTTCCCATTGATTTAAAAAAAAAAAAGGTGTTTAGAATAAGACTTGGGTTTTGAGTTTTTTATTGCTTGGAGGCTTGTATTTGATTGTTGTTTCCTTTGTTTGTGATATTAACGTACATTCATTCTCATGCATTGTACTATGGAGACTTGAGATAGTGAAGTACCTTTTAAAAAGAAAATGTGACACTTTTAAAACCCTTGACCATATGAGGGTGGCAAGACGATGAATATATATTGGGACTGTGTGTGAGGTATATGGTCTGCGACACCCCTCCAGGTCCCCTTAGTCTCTGGAGCCTTTGCTTGATGGGGGTGTATACCACAAGCTGTGTGACAGTCCTGATTCTACCTGTCATTACATTGCATGACATACCATTTCATTGAACTACTTGATGTTAATTGACTTTCTATATTTGAGGTCATATTTTTATTTGTGCCGTTCTATTTAAATTGATGGTACCGATGCTGGATTGGGCTTTCCTATTACAGGTGGAACTATTCCAGTTTGTTACATAGTTTATTCAATTCTTAATGCCCAGTCAATTAAACCTACCAAGTACATATTATTTATACTCACCCCTACTTCTGTATCTCTTTTTGGATGCAGATTTTAGATAGGGTTACTCTTGTGACAACTAATGATTCTAGTGAAGATTTTCTACCAAAGTTGGTGGTGAGATGCAGTGATTACCAGAGTTGGTGGTGAGACCCAGTGGTTCCATTTGGCTACCGATTTTACCCTTACTTTGTAATCTTTACTTTATTTCAGAGACTGTGTGAGTTATACTATTTCAGTCATTGTATTAGATGCTCTTTATACTCGTGACAACATGTTTTGAGATTGTAATTTATTGTGTTCCATTTCTTGCATTTGTTACTTGATTTCTTCGATGGGAGTCTCGTGTGGGTTTGCTTTTTAGCTTACACATCAGGGTGGGTGATTCAAGATGAGTGCCATCATGACCTTAAATTCTGGGTTGTGACAAGTTGGTATCAGAGCACTAGATTTACCAGTCTCATGAGTTAAAAAGAAGAGTGTCTAGTCGAGTATCATGGATCGATATGTAGATGTCTGTATCTATCTTCGAGAGGCTATAGGATACCTATTAGGGGAAAATACTTCTTTCATTGATTCCTTTCATGTGATTCCTCCATACCAAGTATTGTAAACTTCTAATCCATTTGTTCCACATAAGAGGTAATATGTGAGTTAAGGAGGAAAACTCTAGCTTAAGAATGATCTAGTGAGGTCCCACCCAAGATTGAATATGAGTATGAAGATGAGTTTGAGAAAGAGAGTTTCGGGAGGTTTGATTGTCATCTATCAAATTTGATGGTGTAGTGAAGGATGGAGCACATGACTTTTGACTTAATGTTAAGATTGATTATCTAACTTGTGTATTTTATAAGCTTATGGAGTGAGCTATACTTCATATCAATTTGCGGGTGCGGCTAAAGAATGGTGGAGGTTAGTTCTTACTTGTAGACCAGTCGGTGCTCCTATGATGAGTTGGGATTAGTATGCTAAGATATTCCTTGAGAGGTTTGTAGCTCACAATTTTCGTGATTAGTTTAGGGATGAGGTTGATATATTAAGGTGGGGTTCCATGTTAGTATCCGAGTATGAGGTTCATTTTTATGGATTGTCATGTATGTTATGCTGAGCATTCCTACTTGTGTGAGTGGGTTTGTAGGTTGGTGAGAGGATTTGTTGGGTACCTTCAGGAGTTTACAACCTTGCTTGTGGATCAGGTAGTTCATTCCAGAGCAGTACTAACCATGCTAGGATGATTGAGGGTAACAAACATGCTAGACAAGATGGGAACAGTAGGTTTCATTGTTAGGTTTAGTCTGGTGGTCATCTGCATAGAGGTAGAGAGCATTTGGGTTCGGGTACTTAGGTATATCAGGGTAAGCTAACATGTGCATCTATTAGAGGACAAAAGGTATTGGTGGAATTGGATCTGACTAGACTAGACGTGGAAGTTGTCGAGGTTAGAAAAAATGTGTAGGCACTCCAGACTATCTTTATCGGGTTTTGGTTCCCTAGGTTACTTACCATAGGTCGAGGATATGTGGTGACAATTGATATTAGAATCTCTACCGTGGCTCCATAAAGTGGGTATCTGCCAGGAAGGGTTATGGAATGACTACTATAGCGATATATGTGTTCGTTTGGTTAGAGTTATGATCTTTGTCACTTTTACTATTAACTTGTTTACGAAAGAGTGCATATTGCTTTGGTAGAGGTGAGGCTAGTTTGGTAAACTAGTGAAGTTATTCAATGGGGAGAATGGTGTGGACTGTTTGGATATAAATCTTTTCGGTAGGTATGATGAGTTCTAGTGGTAGATCTAGTGGGCCTTCTGATGTGGTACTAATAATATATGAGAATAGAGACATCAATTGCCAAGTGTGAATGCTAACTACTAAAAGGTCATTTGTCATTCTGCCTATCGAGGTTCAATGCTGCGATCACATTGGGGAACTTAACTGGTTGTTACTATAGAAACTTAGGATAAGCATTTGTCATAAGTGTTGGTAATAAGAGAAATCATAGTGGTGGATATTTTGTATGGTATTCTTATGTTTGAGTCTAAATCTTCTTTTAGAGATCTGTTTATGGTTAATGATTTTGTTATATGCTAGAATGAATGTATTGGTATCAAAATAACGAGCTTAAGTACCAATAAGGGTGTCAGGAGGTTTACTTAAGAGAGGAAATCGAGAATGTTGTGCGGTAGGAATTGGTTATTTCCTCAAATTCTACTGATATTTTTTGGGTTGAAGTATTATATCAATCATAAGACCCGTCTTGTTATGAATTTAAGCTTTCTTTAATGTTGGGTTCTTTAAATTTTGACATATTTAATTGAATTGAATTGTGAGTTATAGAAATAAGGCAATTTAAAGTTGATTTGAGATTGGATTCTATGAAGTTTCATTTGAATTAATGAAGGTCAAATTGTGCATGTCCTTTCACTCTTGAAAATACATGGGTAGTGTTTTTATGATGATTTAAATATTGATTTAACTTGAATTTCTTATGGATTGTTCTTGAATTGAATTGAAAGTATGAATTCTAATACCCATGCTATTCTCATTGTCATTCATGGCATTTGCATGCATGATCATGGATTTTTCATGAAGGTTATGATATGGGCTAAGTCCCAAACATGTTTATGACTATGATTTTGTACAAGTATGGGTTATGACAAGAACGTGATCACATAATGTCTATGATATGACTCTTTGAGCAACATGGGTATTTACACCAATATGATATGATATGACAAGTATGGAGCTACTCTTATGCATGAAGTTTTACATGAAGGTGTATTTGGATTTTTAGCCCAATGTAGCATGGTTATGAAATGTATTTGAATCTTGTTAAGTATGCATGAGAGTAATGAAGGTGAATTTGGCTTTTAAGCCCAAATATGCATGATCTGATGTTTAAGTGTCAAGTTTCCATTTCAAAGCATGTATATGTATACGTATTCTTGTGGGATGATGACTTAGTACTGAGAAGGATTGGAGTAGTAAGTGGGCTAACCCTAAGGTTCCCACTCCTTTCCCGAAACTATGTGCCAACGTAGGTATGCTACCGAAATGGGAGGCCCGTAAGGTATGCTATGATATGCTATGCTATGTTATGTAAATTCTTTCGAAATGACCGGTTCGTAAGGAAGGTGGCCATTACACCGAAATGGGAGGCCCGTAAGGTGTGGTGTAGATTACCTTTGGCAAGTAATCTTCTCCGATCCGATGGGAGGCCTCATCGAGAAAGTTCATATTGTAGCTCATATGAGTTTGGATGTCGGTTATGGTTCCATCCCCTATATACTATAAGCATCATGGTTATCATGACATATTGATATACTATTCTTCCTTATATTCTCTTTCTATGTATGTGCCCTTGCAATCTAGGTTGTCTATAGGTTCATGTGTATAAGCATTTGCATGCCCGCATACTTAGTGCTTTATTGTGCTAACCCACACTCTTTGTCTACATGTTATAACCATGTAGGGATCGAAGGTGATTTTTATCCTCCGCTAGATGGCTAATCGAGATCCGAAGTGTTGCTTGTGGTGAGCCTTATGTTCCAAGGGCAACATCCCATTTTATCTACCTACGTCTTTACTTATGTTTCTTTACTTTATGTATTGAGGGTGAGCCAAAAACTATGTCGAGGCCCCGCTTTATCTTATGTAGAGGTTATGTTGGACACACTAAACTCTTGCACATTGTATTATATTTTATTGGGATATTATGACTATTGGGATTTGTTTATGGAAATGATATTTCGATTATGCTTATGATTATGTTTATGGGATTGTGAATGTTAGGAATGTGCTTATGTGAAAAGTCCCTTAACCCGGTATTCCCCTATAACTTGAGTCCTACTTACCCGCCCCTTAGAAATACTTGTTATGTATTATGTGATTCATGTTCATCCCATTCCCGACAACATCCCCATAGCTTGAGTCCAAAGCCCCATTTCCCTTAGAATTATGTGTTACATGTTTACTTTTCCGCGCTTCTGAACCGATGATTTGAGTAATGATGCTATGATGGCTTGACTGAGGACTTTCAGGTTCTCCTTCACCATGTCACATCTAGGCCGCACTTTCGGGTCGTGACATTTACATACCACTCTGTGAGACTCTACAAGACACTCTACTCTTGACCCACGATTCCAACGAACCTAAAACTCTGATATCAAACTTGTTATGACCCAAAATTGAATTGCAACTAAAGAAGAATGAAATAAAATAGAAACCATCACAACATAACATAGAAATCCCAAAACCTTGAGTCATGAGTACAAGAGAATATAAATAGTGTGAAAGAGTGAATACAATTGTCTCAAAATAAAATACAAAGTTGTGTCATAATATCTGATACAAGTCTGAGAGGAAGCAATAAAGAAAATCCCAAAAATTCATGATGACTCAAAGTTTGAGCCTCACCGGTAAGATTTGGATGGATCCAAAAAAGCTTAACTATAGTGAATCAACTACCCTGTACGGGTCCCTATGCTCGATCTTTAGGGAGGAAACAAAGTAGTGGTGAGTACACCAAAATGTCCCCAGTAGGTTCAACTGGCTGGGTAATAGAAATCAAACAAGTATGTAATAATGAAGAACACTATCACCTGCATCCAAAAAGATTAGTGAACAACAAAAATATACATAATGAGATAAGGGCTCCACAACCACCAATGGTATAATATAATGAAAGATATAAACACAATGCATGGAACTCATCAAGCCATATACCAAGTGTCTCACAACCTTACCACCTGTCTATCATCAAAGGATGTCAAAATGTCTCAAACTTGCCACCTGCCCGTGGTCAAGAGGTGTCACAATGTCTCGACCTTGCCATATGCCCGTGGTCAAGGAATATCATAATGTCTCAACCTTGTCACCTGCCCATGGTCAAGGAGTATCACAATATATCAATCTTGCCACCTGCCCATGGTCGAGGGGTGGTACGATGCAACGTGGAACAAATACAAATCAATGGTACAATCCAGATATGCATGTATGTATAATAACATCATAACAAGAATACCGATACATGAGTCTCAAATAGTCATAGAGAATGACACCAAGTTTCACAACTAGTTCCCAACTTATCAACTTGTTTCAAACAATCATAATTATATCAAAAGCCAAGAATATCAACAATATCAGACCTCACTCGTCCCAATTATACAAGAATACCCACCATACCGGACCTTACTCATCAAAAATATACACCAAGATACAAGAATACCCATAATACTAGGCCTTAATCGTCCCAAAATAAACACATAATCCTCAAAGAAATATCTCACAAGCCATCAAATTACCACAATTACCCAATTGATATCACAAGTCTCATACTACCACATTATCTCCCAAATTATCTCAATTCACAAGATCTCATCTCAATTAATCAATAGGATTATAATTTATACAATTTTTGGCATAACCAGGATCAGATTTTCATCAATAATCCAACATATCAATGCATCTACTCATGATTTAGTCTAGATTTTAAAATTACCACATAAATATGATTAATAACTCAAATCCAGTCCTAAAAGGGTTAGTCGAACCTACCTCATGTCTAAACCGCAATTAGAAAAGTTTTTAATCAACTCAATCCACAAAATGATCCCCGAATCGATCAACAACTATCAACAATAGATACTACGCATCAAGAGGAGCATTTTGATACCCATATTGGCATGAATTAAGCTTAGGGGACAAATGGTCAAATTTAGGACTAACATCTGAAGTTCTCAAATCTGGAATTTAACTTTAAAATCAAGTGTTACGTGAAAGATGGAATTCGTGGGTAAAAATCCCACAAAAATGGGTTTAAAATAAATGAGAAATCAACATTTAAAGTTTGTAAATTATTGTCTAAAAATTCCCAATTTTGGACATTCAAAATCATGAAATTCAAGACAAAATCAGGAGAAAACTCGTGAAAAATAATCAAAATAGTGTTAGAATCACTTACCCAAAAATATTCTTCAAAATCTCTGCTCAAAATTGCTCCAAAAATCTTGAAGTTCATGAAAAATAATTAAAAATGGTGACCTTTGAGTTTAATACAGTGTTAACATCAAATGTACTCTGCAAATGCGGGTGGAGTCCTGCTAACACAGAGAAATTTACTAAAATGACCTCCACGATTGTGGAGACCAAGCCTAAAATGCTGGAAAGTAAATGGGGGGGAAAGGGTCTCCTCACGTGTACTCCGCGATCGCGAAGCCCATCCCGCAAACTCGGAGTAGTAAATATCCCACTCTTATCCATGAACACAGATCAATCCTCTGTGAACACAAAGGGTAAAATACCCAGACCTCTGCGAACACTGAGAAAAAAGGTACTTGCACCTAATATCAAATACTATAGTAGTACCTAGTCCATTTCCCAACTCGGAACAGACCCTCGAAACTCTTCCAAAATCAGAATTTCACAAACCAAATATGTTCCCATACCAGAAACAGCGATCCAAACTCATCGAAATCATCAGAAATAAATTTCAAGGCCCCTTGCCATATTTACCAATGCGATTTGATAAAACTAGTTTAAAACTCAAAAACCAAAACTACCCTCGACAACTCCGAACAATCTTTTGAGACCATTTCTAGTGTTAGTTTCACCATTCAAAAATACTAGAACTGTCAAAGTTCCAATCCGAGCTTCCAAACTTTGAATATTGACCAAGGTCAAACTTTGGTTTCGAAAATAACTCAAAACACAACTTTGGGCTTAAAAACCTCATTATAACTCTGAATTCAGTTCTATAATTTCTCATAGACCAGTTTTGACATTCCTGAGTTAATGGGATCGATGGACCCCCGATCTGATACCCAAAACTCAAAATGGTACAAAAACTCATTTTCAATAACCTAAGCTTCCAAAAATGCCAAAGCTCATATTTTCCTTTTTTAAAAACTCAGGATTCAGTTCCAACAATGCAAATAGTTCAAAATAGGACCAAAGTAATTTAAGAATGGGTAGAATGGTAATTTTCACAAATAAAGAAAAAAATAACCAACCAAGTCATTACAACTGATATAAAAGAAAAGCTCTGAACAAATCACCTGTAATAACCAGTTAGGTCCATAAAACTACAAATCTCGGTGGCCGAAGTAGGTCTAGTCCAACCTTGAATCACCTCAATCTTGGCTAGATCAATTTGAATACCCTCTTTAGACACAATATGACCCCAAAAATACCACTAAACACAACTAGAAATCACACTTGGAGAACTTGCATACAACATTTCCTCTCTCAACCACTGAAGTACAACCCTCAAGTGTTGCGTATGAGTAGAACAATATATCATCAATGAAAACAATAACAAAGGAATCCAAATAGGGTCGAAATACACTATTCATCAACTCCATAAATGCTATCGAGGAATTAGTTAACCCAAATGACATAATAAGGAACTCATAATGCCCATACCTCATTCAAAAAGTTGTCTTAGGAATATCAGAAGCCCTGATCCTCCGCTGGTGATATCCGAATCTCAAATCAATCTTGGAAAACATAGCTACACCATGAAGCTGGTCAATTAGATCATCAATTCTAGGGAAGGCATACTTGTTCTTGACCGTCACTTTATTCAATTGTGTATAGACAATACATATTCTTATGGAACCGTCCTTCTTCTTCACGAAGAAGAAAGGGGCACCCCACAAAGATACACTGTGGCAACCCTCGTGAGAGGATACCACTTCTGTAAATTCTAGGCTTACGTAATACTTGCAAAAATATTAAGGGTTAATACGCGACATATTAATCATAATTGAATAGTAATTTAAACCAGTTTATGGCGTGAGCACCTTTCAAAATAATTTAAACCAATATCTTGCGAGATTTTTTTTCTCTACATTACCCATACTACTACAGTACATGCTATAAATTATTACCATGTTAAAATACCGAGACGTAAAACTTATTAGCTTTTGGTTCATACAATTGTCTCAAAGTAATTGATAATTTAATATAAAAGAAAGTCCGTTGCCTTCAAACTAACTAAATAAGCCAAAACATTAAGTTACAAATCGCAGTTTCATAAGTTACACTTGCATTCCAAATATACATATACATATGCAGCATGAGAATCATGTACATGTCCCAAAACTACTACAATATATATATGTCTAGATGCAAATGTGATCTTCTGAAACTCCAAAATTCATCTTCAATGGCCATCCTCAAGCATCAT
>JBCEWC010007471.1:0-21374 GCA_038996855.1 Solanum aculeatissimum | reverse complement strand
TTCTCCTTCCTCTTTCTCTTCTGTTGTTGTTCCGCCTTAAATTTATTCTAGTTAATTTCAGATTCAGTTTTATAACAGGAAGTATATTTTTGACACCTTTAATTTATCTCTCTCTAATAAGAATATGGTACTCTAAGAAAATAAAATAAAAAAGTACTTGAAAGGTCATGCCCCGCCCCCAAAATCTTTTCCTTTCTTTTAAAATTTAAATTTTATATAATGAAACGCACCATATAAAAAAGGAAAAAGGGTCAAAAATATTTTTAAATTATATGAAAAAACTAAAAATGTCTTTCATTTATAATTTGGTCCAAAAATGTCCTTACCGTTAATACTTTGGTCCAAACAATACCCTTATTATTATTTAATGGGTCAAAAATGTCCTTTTTCAAATAAATTTATTTTTTAACGCATATTTTTTTAATAATATTTTTTAAATTAGAAAGTATTTATTCTACTTCAATTCGAGAAAAAAATTAACTTTTTTGTTTCATTATAATTACTATTTTTATCGTTATCTAAATAAAAATTAATATTGGGTTTACTATGATCTTATATTTATGACATATATTATTTGTTACATGGGTACGATGCTCTATTTTAATTGATAAAATAGGATTAAGAAAAAAAAATCTTACATTTTTATTAGTTAATGTGATTTTTCAAAAAAAAATAAGAAAAGAATTCTTTAAAATAATATTTTTATTAGAAATAAAATATGTTTAAAGGAAAATATATATACATATATATATATATATATATATATATATATATTTAAAGATGGACAATTTTGATTCATTTGGTAACAATAAGGGCATTTTTGGACCAAAGTATCAATGACAAGGGCATTTTTGGACCAAAGTATAAATCAAGGGCATTTTTGTTCCTTTCATATAGTTTAAGGACATTTTTTACCCTTTTCCCTATAAAAAACTAGAGTATATAATATCAATTATGTAGATTAAATATCTATCTAGCATGTCAACTACTCTCTTCATTAGAACTTATTTATCAAATATTTTTAATTTAATTTTTATTTTTATTGTTTGATAAATTAAAGTAGAATATTTTTTTATTATTATACTCACAATTTATTAATATTTAGTTGATATTTTTGAAAAATATAGTGAGTAAATATGTTTGGGATCCTATCAATCAATAGAGGTAAAATGGTAAAATACTCATTATATCAATAATTATTTTCTTTATAAGTGTGTTAAATCAAAATTTGATAAGTAAATCCAAACGGGGAGAATATCAAGTTATCAATTACTCCCTTAGTCCGATTTTAGTTTTTAGGATAAGGTTTTACACAACTCTTAAGAAAAAAAACAATAAGGGGCGCAATTTGACTAATATAACTCTATTAAAATAACTGATATTTCTTTAAAAAATTATAGTAAAAAAGTTTTTCACATTTCAAAATGACTTAATAATTACTAAGGATAGAATTAAAAAAATGACTAATTATTTTTTACTATTTAAATTAACAACTAATTTAAAATAATTATTTTTATTATACCTAATAACTAAAATAAGACCGATAAAGTATTTTGTACGATCGATTTTTATATACAATTATTTTGCAATTGACCGAACTGTACAAGTAACTTTTACATAGGTATAAGTACATATGTAACTTAAACGCTTTAAAGTACATGTAGCTCTTGAAACTTGAAAATTCATCCCCTCCCCCTTATACTTGCTCCGTTCATTTTTACTTATTATTATTTCAATTTTTGAGGTTAACTTGATTAAACTTCAAAATTAAATTAAAGTAGTTAAATTTAATATTTGAAATATAAAATTTAGATGGTTGAAAACTATACGAAAAGTGTTATAAGTTATAATCTTTCTCATATTAATATAATGAAAAAATACATCTTAAACTGTTGGTCAAAGTTCATGTATTTTGACCTCGATAAGTGAAATAGTGACAAGTAAAAGTGAACAGAAAGAATATTTAATTACTCCATCCGTCTCATCATATTTATTGACTTTTTTTTCTTTTACATGTTTTTTTAAATAATTATATAAAAAATTATATTATTAATTTTTTTAATGCTCTTTATTTTTGTGTCTTATCAATCAATCTCAAGATTAACAATGAAAGAATTTTATTTCAAAACTTTATATTATCTATATGTTCAAAAAGAATTAATTTAATGGCAAAATGGAAAAAAATTAATTAATTCTATCTTGATTCTACAAATTGACTAGTAACTTGGGAAGTATAATTTTACTAGTATGGACAAATAATATGAGACAACCTGTCACAACCCAAAAAGGGTCATGATGATACTTGCCTAACCCACTAAGACAAGTAAGCGCAAATCTGTTCAAATTAACAATAATACTAAAAACGAAAGAGACAATGTCTAAATAAGGACAAGCACTAAGATAACAAGCCTAACAACCATCCCAAGACTGGTGTCACACTTACAAACCTCTAACAATGAGTACAACAAAAGTAAATGCAAATCTAAATCTCAATTGTCAAATCAAACATAAGAAAAATATGAAAAAGAGCTTCGAGAGTTTGCCAAATAAACAAGTTGCTAACTCTCGAATGTCCTCAGAAGCTCGGGTGAGTACCAAATACAACGAACACTCAGCAAGAGGATCTAAACAACAAGTAAAACATTGAAGAACACAAGTAACTCCTCAACACCCAATCACTTACCGCCTAACTACAAATTTATACTCAGAAAAGTCTCAGAACAATATAATATACAGATCATAATAAAATAAGTATTCTCATCATGTCTCAATATATATAATATATGCCACTAATACTCAAGTCATGATCTCAAATGATACTTCATATAATCAGTCTTATAACAAATCGTGCAAAAATCATCAAAAACAAGAATGATAAAAGATGATGTGGATGCCATGGGATGTAGATAGATGCAATGCAATGTCAAATGATCGTGATGCATGTTTGTTCCTTGATTACACATCCGCTGATCAATATATATATATATATATATATATATATGTACATCTTTCAAAGTGAACAGTGTCGGAACGAACCTCAACCCCTATTTGTCCAACATCACTCACCAAGAACAGTGTCGGAACAAGCCTTGGCCCCTGCGCATATAAAATCCCTCATCAAGAACAGTATTGGAACAAACCTCGACCTCTGCTCATATAATATCACTCATCAAGAATAATATCGGAACGAGCCTCGACCCCTGCTTATATGATACCTTACTCATATCTCAACTATAGCCATCACAAACATGAATGCACAATGAGAGTGAATGCAATGCACATGATCTCAATTATATTGTAGCATTAATATCACAATAATCTCAATATTACCATAGTATCAATATCATCAATATCTCAATGCCACAATATCAAAGTAGTCTTAATTTCAATCAAAATGTGTACATAAGAGCCATCTCAATATTAATAACACATGATTCACAAGATCACATCTATTACGAGCCAACAATGAAGTTTACAAGTCAAAATGTCACATATGAACGATCACTCAACACAAATCTCATGATCAAAGTCTATGATGATGCAAATTCTACCCCAAAGTGACCAATTCTAAACATAATACAAGGTTCAATCATACTTAAAAAGAAGTTAGAAGTCCAGTTACCTTAATTAGTAGTCGAATCAAGTAGTAACCGGAGTTGTTTCCCTCAAATTTGCACCCAAAACATCACAATCTAATCAAATATAACATCACAATCACATAAAAAATTTATTGACACTAAAATCGATCAATTCAGAAAAGAAGGGGTAAAATGGTCAAAAATCTCATGCCAGAAAAAACAGCTAAAAAACTGAAATTAAATACATGAAAATGTTCTCCTAGCAATAAGGATCCCAAAGGTGAAAACCAATTTGAAAACGGAGTTAAAATGAGGTAGAAATCATCAATTTTAGATTAGGAAATCATATTCGAAAAATTCCCAAATTCCAATATTAAAATCCCAAATTTATAGGTTAAAAACACAAATTAATCAATGTAAATTAATGAAATAGGTTAGAAAATAGTTACCCAATCAATTGCCTTGAAAATCCTTGAAATCTCTCTTGAAAATGAAGCTTAGAATGTTGAGACCAAAAGGGAATTAACCCTTCGCGACTGCGGGGAATCGATCCGCGAACGCGAAGGTCTTCTTCACAATCCTTCGCGAACGCAGAGAGGGGCTCCGCGACCGCGAGCTACTCCCGCAAACGCGAAGTACAAATAGTAGGCACCAGATATCAGTCCAAACCAACAATAATCACAGCAAAATAATTAATATCTAGGACCCCCGAGACTTATCTGGAACTCAAACTTCACAAACTAAACATGTATCCATACTAGAAACGGTGATCTACACTCAACAGAAAAAATAGAATTCGATTTTGAGGCCTCTACAACACAATTACCAATGCAACTCAATTGAACTAGTTCAAAACTTGAAATACCAAAACTTCCCTCGGAACTCTGAAAATTATAACGAGAGCATTCTAGCGTTAGTTTGATCATCCAGAGCTACTGGAATTGTCAGAATTTCAATCCAAGCTTCCAAACTCCGAATGCTGACCAAAGTCAAACTTTGGTTCCGAAAACAACTAAAACTACAACTTTGGGTCTAAAAACTTTGTTTTAACTCCAAATTCAGTTCTGCAAGTTCTCATAGATCAGTTTCGACATTCTGGAGCTAATGAAATCGACAGAATTGAATTTTGACACTCGAAACTCAGAATGTCCAGAAAACTCCAAAATTTTCAAATTTAAGCTTTTAAAATCTCTTTCTTTTGCAAAACTTCAATTTTTACAAGATTTTTGAAATTCGACTTTTCAACTCAACCAGAAATGACCTTAAGCTGCTTTCAGAAAGGACAAAATGGTAATTTAACTAAAAATGCAAAAAATGACCTTCCAGGTTATTACACAACCAAAGGAGTATTTTTAAAAAAGAAATCTTATTGCAAACTTCAATATTAAAAGGGTGTATCATAACTCAAAACATATTCTTTAACCCCCCAACCATAAACCTGTGTCTCATAAAAATATCACTCGTAAAAGTTGTACTAGCTATAGTAGATTCCCATTATGTATAGTATACGTACTAATACTATATAGTCTAATTATTAAACAAGCTTTTTATCCTTGACCACAGTGAGAGAAAAAGAAAAAGAGAAAGAGGGTCAACCCTAGTTTTAATTCTTTGATTAATTAAACCCATGGTTGGAAAATATGCAATAAATTAAGAATAGTTCATTTAAATACTCTATTTATAATTCATAGTTTCTCCCCCACTACTTCATATTCTATTTCCATATGTACCAAATATTTTGATATCCAAAAAGCTCTCCTCTTTCCTAATTTTGAGGTTTGAGATTTGTTTTAGGCTAATAAATGGGGAGGAAATGCTCACACTGTGGTATAACAGGTCACAATTCAAGAACTTGCAAAAGTCACAAAACAAAAAATGAAGATGAACAAATAATTAAAACAAATATTGGCATGATGAAACTTTTTGGAGTGAAGCTTGAAGTATCTTCTTCTTCATGGATGAAGAAGAGTTTTAGTGTTGGTTGCCTTTCCAATTCATCGAAAATTTCATCGTCAACGGCCGGATCTTTTGCATCTAATTATTGTGACATCTCAAATGGCATTCTTTCTGATGAATTGGGTGGAAGAAATTCATATAAGAAAAAAGGTTAGTATTAAATAATATATGTATTACTTTATCCTTCATAGAATTGTTAGAATTTCTGTTTTATTATAAGAAAATTAATTTATGAGTAAAAAGTCACAGAATAAATTGCAATCTGAAAATATCACTGCTGAAAGCCATGGAATATAATTAGCTATGAAATTTATCCCTAATCCCTACCTAATCCGTCCTTAAATAGCTCTTATCTTATTTAAACTTTTATAATCCATCAATAATTCTTCTAAGCTTAATGATATTAGTATAGGCTTTTTGCTTTTGAACTACGAAATTTTGCATATCAGAAATTTCTTTTTTTTTTCTAGTAGTTATAGATCTGATGTTTTCGAATGAGGAAAGGATTATAATTTCATACTTCCAAAAGTCAATTTAAGGAGTTGAACTTTTATATATTCACTCACCGAATAGTTACTATCTCAAAAATCACTTATTTTTTTAATTTTAATTTTCTTTAATAAGAAAAATAATCATATAAAAAATCTAACTCTTAATTTCAGAGAAATACAGTAGTTTTGTATTGTTATTAGTTGGAGTTGCAACTTGATGTGGCTTGTTTCTTCAGATGAAGTTTATATCAACAAAACAAGACATACCAGCACTAGTAGAATGATAAATATATAAATATGCAAATACTAAATCATTCTATTAAGATCAACACAAATTAAAGGAATTACTATTAAGTGACACGTGATAAATTGCTTATTGTTTTTTTTTTAAATTGCCAATTGACCTAACTCCCCATAGAGAACATTAATTAAAGACGAATGGTATGTGCACAATTACGTCCAGTGTCTTAAGTGCCAAGAATTCAATGTATGACAAAAGGGGTTGACTGGATGATAAAGTATTCTACACTTTTAACTTTAAAATTATGAATTTTAATCATATAGTATGTTAGTTTACATACAAGTAACAGTGTCATTAGGTAATAATGTTTATCATAGAGTTTAGTTACAATAATTTATAAATTAATGATATGATTGCATAAATATCTTTTGGACCGTCTCGTAACTAAACTTTTAAAACAAAATATATCTATCGATCTATATATATATATATATATCAAAGTTGCATTGTTTTGAACTTACCATGGTTCCATTATTCGTTTAGTTTTACTAAGTAAGAAATTTTGTGTGGAACTTTCCTTAGGAGTACCATGGACAGAGGAAGAACACAGGACATTTCTAGTTGGATTGGAAAAACTTGGTAAAGGAGATTGGAGGGGCATTTCTAGGAACTTCGTCACCACAAGGACACCAACACAAGTTGCAAGTCATGCCCAAAAATATTTTCTTCGTCAAAATTGTCTCAACAAAAAGAAACGTCGACGGAGTCTTTTTGACAAGGTACGAATCGAATCAAATATTTTACCATGCCTCAGATTTATTGGGAAAAAACGATGAAAATTAAATTACTACTACTTTTTCACTCGTTTGTAATTATTGCATAGTATTGTATTGATCAGGTTGGGATGGAAAAATCAAGTATGTTACTGTTTGATAAAAGGATTATCAAGACAAATGCAACCAAATCCATCTCATGTGACAAGTCACCAGATGATGATGCAACAAATATTTCCATGATAAATTTCAGTACTACTTCATCAAGCAACGATTCAAAGTCAAGTAGTCAACAATTTTTTAACAATTTTCCATTTATTAATTCAACTACTTTTACCAGTCATGATATTTCAGTTCAAGATTCACCAGTGCCAGACCTTGAGCTCACACTTGCTGCTCCAACAAGAAAAGGTGGTCTTCTTGCTGGAAGTACAATTACTGTCGTTTGATTTTAAGAAATAATTCTGCTCATATTATTTCATATATACTATAACTAATTAGGAGATTCATTAACTAAGTAGATATCGATGTCTATAAAAAATAATCATTTATCTATCTCATATGACAAATACGTTACCTCATATATATATGCCCCTGCCAGTATCACCCTTGGTCCCCCCCACCCAACTTACCATAAATCCATTTTTCTATTCCATTTTAAATTTTAAATGTTTTATCAGTAATAGTAGACATGAATTAAGTTCCATACATAATTGCAATGATTTGTGAAAGGTTAATCTTTTAAGTACTACTGTCATGTCACATCGTATCCTACTAAGTATAATGTCACTTACTACAGTATTTCTTTTAAATAAGATGGCAACATTTTATATATATACACACATAATGTTAAACTTACGACAAATTTCTAGCCATTGTATCTTCGCTAGGCATGTTTGACCATTATTGGTAGTAATGCTCCTTGAAGCAAAATGAACGCACAATTTCCATCTTAGGACTTCCGCAATTGTTGTTCCTAAAATGAACGTACAATTTCCATTCGATTTTAGTGCGACCAAGTGTGCGCAAAACTTGAAATCATCCAAGCATTATAAGAATTATATACTTCCTAATTGTGGTCAAATTAGAGTCCTCTAGTGTCTGTTGGAGGAGTGGATAGTAAGTCCACTAAACTTTTGAAAAAACAACTGAATGACATCTCATTGGCATGTAAGTTTTTATAATAGTTCTACTCCAAATTTTGAAGTTTCTCTCTTTGAATGAAATCCCAATTGTAGTGACCTTTTTTATCTATTTATTTAAGTCACTACGGCCATTAGATTGTGAGTCTATGCTTTGGGAAGTTAGTCTTGATTCCTATCATGTATATATAAGTAAAATAACTTACAATGAAAAATGGTTAGAAGGAGACATGGAAACCTTTCCTCTAATCTACAAAATGAATAAATAAACAAGTAACTATTTGACATAGCAGTCTTAAAAGAAAGTAGCCGATACAAATTCCTTTCCAAAATAAAAAAGTACTCGACTGTCACACGCCAAACACGTTTCTAGCGTAAGAGAAATCTGATGCTGCACAATTACATTAAAATCATCTTATAAATATGAGAGATCACACGATTGTTCTATCATTATTACTTAATTCAATTATGCATAGCGAAATCAAAATAATGAAATAACAAATGATATACATGATGTAATAGTCTGTTTAAGCAACTAAACACAGTAGTATGCTCCAATAAGTCAAGCAATGACTTTACATAAAGGGCCACTGGCCCTAAAACATATGTCTACCATACAACCCACCAATATCTGAATGCTCACACACACACAAATACAACAAAATATCCACGCTGATCTATGAAGCCTTTAATATAATCTAGAGACTGAAAGTTTATCGGGATAATGCCCTGACCAACCCATATTGTTCATATACATCAAACCAGTATCTAGACTCAACTTCCCAATGACTTTTCTTTACTAAATAGCATTATGAGACGGAGTACCATCATTTGCAGAAGACTTTGAGAATAACTCATGGGCATGGAAACACCATTACAATCATGCATCAAAAGACCATGAAAAAAAATTTGAGGCATACTTTGCTTGAAGGAGCAAGTTGCCTTTTCCATCTTGATGAACATCAACTCTAAGAAAGTACGAGAAGCTAATGAAGAGATAACTTGATGAACAACTGAGAATTATTTTTGGTAAGGATGACATTATTCAACTATATAGACTAAAAGATGCACAACACCACTAGAATCATGGCAAATAAATAGAGATGAATCTAAGTGAGACTCAATAAATCTCAAATAAAATAGATAGGGATGTCTGTTTATTGTACTAAGTGCAAGGCACTTTCTTGAAACCATAAATATCCTTACACAACCGGCAAACATGCGAGGGATGAGGTACATTCTCAGTTTCAGGTGGTTATTTCATATAGACATGTTCTTTAAGTGTGCCTTGTAAAAATTATTGTTTACATCCCATTGATGTAAAATCCAATTATGCCAAATTGCAAGTGAAAGAACAATACAAATGTATGATTGTTCGCTTGACAACGGGACTGAACGTGCAGTGGTAGTCTAGATATGTTAAGTGATCCCTTTTGCAATCAATCGAGCTTTGTACTTGTTAACTGAACCATCAACTTTCCTTTTCAACATGTAAAAGCACTTACAATCAACAACATGCTTATTAGAATACTGAAGAACCAATTCCCATGTTTGATTTCGAATTAATGCATCAAATTTAACTTTCATAGTTAACATCCACTTTGGGTGCGTTACAGCCTGCTTGAAGATATGAAGGGTAAAACTAATAAGAAGCTGGACAAGGTAATTGAATGACTTTTTGGATAGAAAATATGATTTAGTGATCTGGTCTTTGGGTGGATTGGAGAAGAAGGTGGTGGAAAACAAGTTGGAGGTAGAGGTAGGGGAAGCTCATTGGATGTTAAGAGAAATTATGGAAATATGTGGTATAACTGATGTTTTATTTCTACATGGTAAGTAATAAGATTGGGGTATGGATTATGTGAAAGGACTAAGGATTGAGGGTGCTGCAAAGAAGCAGAGAAAGAAGAGAGTTGAGAAAGTGAATTACTTGAACCCATGGATGCACATGATTCTGGACGAAAGAGAAGAACTCATAAGCTCAACCACTAGTAGGAATCTCTTGAATAGGAAGAGAAGAAAGAAGTGGAGAAATGTCAGGGAAAAGAGTTTGAGTTTGAGAATTATAAAAGTGTGAACAACCTCCCACATGAATATAAAAGACTTATTGTGAAGACGGGAGGATGTTATGTGAAAACAAATAATATTTTCTAAAGACTTTACATCGCATGAAATATAAAATTTAGAGTGAATGAGATCAAAATATTGATGGACATAATGAATCATAGGAAAGCCTAGATAGACACATGGAATTGACCTAGGATCAAGTTTATGGGTGGTGTAAGGTAATCAAAAGTTCTAAGTGAATCATACTTAGGTGCAACACCAAATAATTTTTTAATAAGGTGATATCTAGTTTAAAATTTGTGTGGGCAATTGATTAATAAGATAGGCTGCATGGTGATAAGAAAAGGACCAAAACTTTGAAGGCAGTGATGCCTCATGTAAAAGTGATTTGATAGTTTTAATAATGTTCGATGACGATGTTTTGCTATGACCACTCTTTGCGGTGTATGAGGAGATGATACAATGTATTCAATTCCATTTAAGTGGAGATTCAGATCAAGACTTTTACATTTGCCTCCTGCATTAATATACGGAGAGATAATTTTCTTGTTAAAATATTTTTTCACTAAGGAATGAAACTTGAAAAACTGTCTTGAACCACATGTTTATTTTTGTAAAATCAATTGTTTTTGTGTATTGATCAATAAAATACAATAGTATTATTTTTTATCAATGAAAAGAACAGTTGATAGACCCCAATAAGTCACTACAAAGTATTTGTAGTAGAGAAATACTAGTTAGAGACAAGCAATTGAATGAAATATTTTATTTGAACAATAAGAATTACATAAAAAAAGCTCATCTAACGATAAAATTGAGAGAGAAAATTTATTCAAAACAAAGTTCAAGATTCTAGAATGGGGATGACCAAGGCGACAATCATGGCGAGGAACTATTGTAATGGAAAACTGAACAATAGACTTATTAATTATGGAACTGTATCATTTATAGAGTATGTTCCTATTGAGACCAGATACTAGCTAAGCCTGCATTTTTAAATCCTTCACAAAGAAAGAAAATTAAAAAAAATCAATGGAGGTCAAATTATCTAGACAAAGGTTTTTCCAGAGAGAATATTTTGTTAATAGCAAGTGTTTAAACAATATTGATTACTCTAAAAGCATTATTTGATGTAGTTAATTTAGTAGAATCATAGAGAGTAATTGAGATTCTTTTACCATCACTCATAGTTATGCCTTTTGAATCATTATATTCTTCAAGATCGGATGACTGTATTGTGACATGATACGCAGCACCAGAGTCGACAATCCTTTGACTTGCTTGTAATAATCCTCTAGATCATTTTTTTGTATTATGTTATTTCCATCGTGAGCGTTCCTAGGTATTTATGACTTGCTGCTATTGGTAGCTCGGTCGCCTGATCGTTTGTTAGGGAGTTGTGCAATTTTTTATATTTTGAAAGGCCTTATACCTTGAAAAATAATTTTTTTGTGTAAAACATAGGCAAATGGCCTCAGAATGAAATTCTGACAGTTCCATTAGCTCCAAAATGGCCAAAGTAGGTTAGAAGTATGAGCAGCTTGAGAACCAAGACTTTTGGTATGAGTTTGTACCGAGTTTTGCATTTTAGCTCTAGAATTGGCCAATGATTGACTTTGATCAACATTCTTGGAAAATGTACCCAAATAAAAATTCTGACAACATAGTTAATTTCAAAATATCGAGTTTGGTCTAGAATGATCTTTTGTTTTATTCCTGAGGCATCTAAGCTCATTTCAAGCCTCTCGGTGGAAATTGGCTAAAAATGATCATGGGCGTGAGACCCATAATTAGTCAAAATGATCCTACACGGGAATTTTGACTGCAACATTAAATTTGAAATGTTGATTTTGATAGGGTAGCATGATTTGTTTGTGTTCACTAGGTCTAGATAAATTTCATATACCCTGTCAAATATTAGAAGTTCAAAAACATCATTTCTCAGCTGATCAGTTAGTGACATAACTTTAGAAGCCCTGGCTCGCTATAGTGACCAAAGGCTCACTATAGCAACAACCACTTAGGGAAAGGGTGTCGATCTAGCGACCCCTAGCTCGCTATAGCAAAGCTTGCCCTTTTTGGGAGGGGTTGCTATAGAGGCCAATTGGGTCGCTATAGAGATACCCATAGGTGGCCTATATAATGGTCCTTGTTCGCATTTCAGACCGCATGTATACTTTTCCAAAATGATTTTATCTCATTTCAAGTTCAAAATTGGTGATTCAAATGCCTAGTTCAAGATAATTTTCTGGGGAACCCATTGGCAAAGTTGGAAATTAAGGTTGAAACTTCGTTTAAGGTAAATTTCGTGTTTATGGTTGCTGTAAGATTGGGCTTTTGCTTTATTTTGAAAGGTGATAACTTGAGCTGTGGGTACCCTATTTCAATGATCTTTGGGTCTATTTTTGGTGGACTTTTGCAAGGATCGTTGTAGGTTGACTAGTTTTGAATTTCGGAGCTTTGTTTCTTGTAAATATCTCTTCTATAGATGCAACCCTTTTCTAGTCTTTTAGATAAAGTTTGGGATTTGGTTGAATGCTCATTTGTGTTGAATTTTGACCTGAATTTCGTTGCTGCTTTGTTATTTATGCTAGGAATGGTGTATTGGATCAATTTTTGGATGATCAATTCTGAAATTCTAGATGCAGGCCCCATATTTCTTGTTTTAGGCCTTGAAATTGGTCAGTCTCTATTTCTTACAATTTTAGTGTATTAACAGTCATAATGACATTGTGAGTTTGTTTGTGATAGAATGATAGCGTTCAAAGAATATTCGAAAGGGAAAATCTCTAGCAGAATAAGTTAGAGCACACGTGATCGACCTACATGTAGACTATGCCTTTTCTTTCTTTAGATTGATATGGTTGGCATGAATTCATGATGAATTGGTTTGAATTTGGGCAGGGTAGCTAGTTTACTTGCCTCAGGTGTTAAAAATCATGCATTAGGCTCCTTCGACATCTTTGGGTGATCATGAACATGTCTATATCTTGTTAGGTTATATTATTGTTAGTAGTACTATTTCCCTATAATTATGGTATTCTGAAAACATGTTAGAATTATAGAAGTAGTTGTGGTTGGATAGATTATCATGTGCCTTAGGATTAGAAATCATGTTTTAGGTTCCTTTTAGGGTCTTTGGATTATTTACGAGTATATAGTCCTTATATCACTTGGTAGCTTCTAATTAATGATTGGTTTCCTATTATTGAAATTATAAATTGTATTGGCCTTAACCTAGGTTATCAGAACTTGATTTAGGTGCCTCGACGTCATTCAGCTCGCACAGATCCCCATAGTATGACATACCAGACTAATGTCTAGTAGTTGAACCGTAGCTAGATAGCAACTTGCTTGAGTATCACACTATTATCCACATTTACTTGCCCCCACTGGCTTTTGGTTATGTTGGTAAAGCTAGGTACCACAATACGTTGTTTCTGACTTTCGATTGATAGTTGGGTGGTCTCACCAGTTCTCATTCATTGTAGAAGGAAGTCTTTGGTAACCTTTAGCATACTGATGGAAAAAAAGAAAGCAAGGAACCTCCAATTATAGTTAGGTGAACATATGGGTAGTGGTAGTCCAGGCGTCAATCCCCTATATATATTAGGTGAGCATCAGAAAGAAAGGAAGCTAGGCACCTCCAGTTATAGTTAGGCGATCATCCAGGTAGTGGTAGTCCTAGCCTCGACCCCCTATATATACTAGACGAGCATCTGGGTAGTAATAGTCCCAGTCTCAGTCCCCTTTATACATTTGGCGAGTATCCGGTTGCAGTCCTGGCCTCTCATATAAATCAGGTGAGAATCTAGGTAGCAGTATTCCCGACCTTGGCCTCCCTCACTTATCAGGCGAGCATCTGGGCAACAATACTCCCACCCTCAACATCCAGTTCCTACCAATCTTCTGCCCTCAGTTAATCATTGTTTACGGTTGGTCTTGGTCTCTTGAATTTTGCTATGAAAGTTTCATTACTTCTTGAATCTTTGTATTTCTAGTTCTCCGATGTCCCGATCGAGCTTACGCAGACCCAATTGGGTATATAACATATCTCTTTACTTAGACTTCTCCTACTTGTACGTAGTTAGTTTCCTTTACTCTTGGTAGCTTATTGACTCTGATTTATGTGTATTCCTTATTTTCATATTATTTTTACCTTCTATGCTCAGTCGACCTATGGTGCCTATGGTACTTGTACTGCACTATGTATCTACTTTCGTGATGTAGGTCCAAGCACCAGTTACCAGTGTTGATTGATTGAGCTTGTAGTAGTCCACATTAGACACCAGGGTGAGCATTTGATATTTTTGGATCATTTTGTCTCCTTTAGTTTGGTGGCCCATCTTTTTGTACATTCTAAGGCTAGCCAGATCATGTGTATACTTTAGGTCCACTTTTGAGACTTGTACTCATTTTGTTTATCGCAACTCTGTACTGGTTACCTCTATGTTTTGGGAAGAATTTCTTGTACATGTATTTCAGTTTAAACTCTGTCTTTATTTTTCTATATTGCTTGCTTTATATTAAATTTTGTTAGTTTCTCCCCAGTACCCATTACTTATGGTTTCAGGTTGTCTTGCCAATCGATAGGTTATGGTAGGTAATATCATAACCTATTACGGGTCATGACAAGTTGGTATTACAGCCCCAGATTCATTGGTATTACTTGTGCAGAGTTAACGTCTAGTAAAGTCTTGCGGATCGGTACAAAGATGTCCATGACCTATCTTCGAGAAGCGAAGCTACAAGATGCCATCTAGCAACTATTCTTTATGTTGAATCTTTTTGTGTAGTGTGTGTTATAGTAGTTTTATAAAAACTCACTTCCCTCACTATTTCGAAGGTTATGGACCTGAGAGGTCAATTGGGCGGTGCAACACTAGCACCTGACAGAGATGCAACCCCAGAGCATACAGAGCAGCACCAGGACACCCCTATTCCTCCACAGCCAGAGGGGCCACCTCTAATACCCCCAACTGCCTTAGCCATGCCTCCAACCATGCATGCAACCATTTTTCAACTTCTGACAGCTTTAGCGGACATACAATAGGCCCCCGCTCAAGTTCCTAGCATGCCAACACAACAAGACCAGCCTGCCCCACCAGTTCCTAAGGATCAACCACCACCACCACCTATTGCACCCCAGCTAGTTGCCCTAGAGGGTTCCATGTCATTACAAAAGTAGAAGATGTTGGGGATATTATAGAGATTATCACCCCCGATATTCTTTGGAGCCACGAGTGAGGATACTATGGAGTTTCTGACTACCTGCCATGAGAAACTTCAGGTTTTAGGCCTTATGGAGTCTAGAAGAGCCAACTTCACCATCAACCAGTTATGTAGGCTAGCCAGGCAGTGGTGGCACTCCTACCTACAGACTCGGCTAGTTGGATCATCCCCATTATCATGGATGGATTTTTTAAAGGCTTTCCTGGCTAGATATATTCCTCAGAATGCCAGAGATCGCCTTTGGGATCAGTTTATGAGATTTGAGCAGGGTTCTACGACTGTCTCAGAGTATGAGGCTAGGTTTCATCAATTATCCTGATATGCCACCATGATTTTTCCCATTGAGGAGGAAAGGGTCAAATGTTTTGTGCGTGGGTTGAGATTTTAGCTAAGGGTTGAGACAAGGCACCTAGTCTCAGTGGGCCTCTCATTTATAGACGTAGTTAACCATGTTTGCACTATGGAGCACATTCATCGTGAGGCCCAAGGGGAAGCAACAAGAGGGCTCGGCACCATGGTAGCTATAGTGGCATCATAACTTCAAGAATATATCATTCATCATAGGAATAGTCCATCTACATAACTTTTCATATAGTGGTGGTATACTCCTCATCTTATCAACATTAGGATCTTAAGTCACCCTTATCATCATCATCATTAAAGTATATTTTTCATACTTACAATCATAATTCATAAAGTCATAGCTTTGTCATAGGAAACTAGGGCCATGTGTGGGTTCATGAGCAATTGAGCTAAAATCATGCAATTAGATTAAAAATCATGTAGGAATCATGTAATTGAAATCAATTTGGTTCATTGGTAAAGGAACCCACATCATTTTAATAAGCTCTAATCATCATATACTCGAAATCACTTTCAGAAATCATATAATTCTTCATAATTCATGCATAAATAGGTATAATAATCATATAATAACCATAATCCAAACATTTGGATGTCATCATAAAAATCCATAAAAAATCGTGCTTAAACTTTGAAAAAAGGATATTTTTGAGTTGGGCATCATAGATGAGTCAAGCCCATTAATGAAGCCCTATATACCTCAAGTGAAAAACCTTAAAAATTGGAGATGAAAGACCTGGACAGAGAAAATTTGAGAATTTGGGTGAGGATTTTAAGAGTGAATGAAATAGGAATAGATTTTATAGGATTTGAGTCGGCTAAGTTAGTTAGAAGGGTAAAAATGACAAAGTTTAGCAGTTAAATATACAGGAAATGATCAGAAAACCCTTCATTTAAAAATGGTCGAACTCATCCACGAGCTACTATTTTTAACCCGTAATTCACTCTATGGGTCATACTCTGGCTCGTACTGGGTATGGTCCCAAATATTGAGCTACTGAAATTTGCACCTTGAAACCATGAGTCCACATTACGGTCCGTAGTTCCAATTAAAAATCGTAGAATTCTTTCATAGATTCCCTCTGGACTTAGAATATTTTTCATTCCTCAGGGTCCCTTTCACATTTCAATATATGAGCCGTAATCCTATTTACATCTCATAAAGTCCTTTGTGCTAAGACTTTCAGTGACCAAAATATTTCACCAACTTCAGCATCTCAACCACAAAACCTTTCTACAATCCGTGGTTCAATCCATGAGCTGTAGGTTGGCTCGTAAGACTAGTAAGTCTCTAAATTTCTAAAACTTTTCTATTATTCAGACTTTTCAACATGTGGTGTGTTACAGGTTCATCCCCGAAGCATGAGGACTCGCTAATAGGTCTTCAGTAGCAATCCAAAACTCAACTTTGAGTGCGAGGAGGAAGGTCACATGTCTCTACACTATGAGATAATATAGGGATGGAGTATGCATTAGTACTTGGAAAATACTAGATATGCGAGTATGCAATGTAATGATAACAGAACTCCTAAGAATAAGTAATTAGGCAAAGTACATGTCATAATGAGAAATAAGTCCATAAGTTGAGATGAGTGAGCAATGCATTAAACCATGGGTAGAACAGTGTAAAAATCATAGAGAAGATATACATACGTAGGAAGGACCATAACCGATAATAAGACCATGCGAGCTATAGTATAAAATCCAATATAACCCCCTATATTGGAAAGGGAGACTACTTTCTAGGTATAACTCCATCAAAATTCATATCTTTAACGTTAACATTAGGGTCATATATGGATCCATTAGTCTAACCAAAAATGCAACCTATAATGGCAATATAGTTATTAGACTAGGAGCTTCTACTAGGGACCCCTTAGGTCGATGTCACGAATCGAAATCCGGGTGTGATGACACTCACCTATCCCACTAAGGCGAGTCAGTCCAAAACCTAACAACTTATCAATAATAACAAAAGCGGAAGATAATAGTCTAATAATATAAATAAGTGGAAGAAAGCACAATACAACTATCCCAAGAACTGGTGGCACATGTACAAGCCTCTAAATGTATAATACTCAAAAGAAATACAAGTCATAAATGTCTAGTCCTCAAATAGAATAAAACATAGGATTGAATCCTCAAAGGCCTACTGAAGACATAGACAGCTACCTCAAAATAAATCCGAAAGCTGGAATCCAAAAGAGAGAAATCTAGCAAGATGGTCTGGGCTCGCAACCTACAAAAATATAGCAAGGGGTGAGCACTAATCAACAGGGTACTTAGCGAAATGGAATTAACCTAAAGTAAAGTAATGAAGAACACAAGTAACTCCTCAAATCCCAACCACAATATGCCGAACTACAAACCTGCATTCAGAAAAGTTCCAGCATAATATAGTGTACAAATCACAGTAATATGGATATACTCATCATTCAGAATAACACCTCAATACCAAAACATATAGATAGACCCAACGCATACCTTAAGATCAAGGATATAATAAGTATACAACCTCATAAATGATATACAATTATAACAACTAGATGTGATATGAGATGGAAAGGATGATATGAGATAGATATAGTGCAATGCAATGTTAATCAATCATTATGCATGTCTGTCTTAGAATACATATTCGCTGATCAGATATGGTTGCCTGCCTCAGTCAAAACCCATGAAGGCTGCGCATGGACTGTGTATCTGTGATCATGGCTGGTAATTTCATCGGCTCATGTCACCGGGCTGAAACCATTTCCCTTTGGCCTTTCATCTCTTTTCTTTCTTTTTATAGCCGGAACCATTTTCCTTCGGCTTTTCATTAACAATGGATCATCAAGCAATATGTAATAATGACAAATAATCATGTTCAAGGAGATGAAATATGCAATATGTCCATATATATATATATATATATATATCATGTATCTCAATAATAGAAATCGATAAATGCTCAAGTGTCTCAATATCACCACAGTGTTAATATATCAATCATTTCACAATATAAGCACCATCCCGCTATCCATATTGAATGACACATAAGATCTCAAATACACAATTAATTGATAGTCAATAAGTCACCATATGAATACTTCTTCTATTTAACGTATCATGATCAAGCCTACGATAATATAATTCTTTCCCCAAAGTACTCAGTTCCATATACATAGGAGCATACAAGGTTCATTCAGACTTAACAAAAGGTTAGAAGTCCACTTGCTTCAAATAAAGTTCCGAATCAAGTCAAAATCACCATTTTCCCCTTCTATGATACTCCAACTCACCAAAAACTATTCAAATATATTATTACAATCACATAACGAGTCTAATGACACCAAAATAAATTAATTCATAGAAAAAGGATAAAAGGGTAAAAAATCTCATGTCAGAAAAGTTGCTGAAAATCTTAAAATTTATTTTAAAATTGAGTTCTATGCGAAAAATGGAATCCGTGGATGAAAATCCCACTAAAATCGAGTTTAAAATGGGCAAGAAATCCTCATTTAAATTTTCAAAATCAAACCTCAAAAATCCCCAATTGTGGACATTTAAATCATTAAATTTGAGACAAAATCAAGATAAAACTTAAGAAAATTAATTAATATAATGTTAAAAACACTTACCCAACAAAGATCACTGAAAATATTTCTTCAAAATCACCTCAAAAAGCTTGGAAGTTTGAAATAGAGTAAAAATGGTGTCCCTCGGGTTTTTAAAACTACCCAGCAAATTGCTCTCTGCAAACGCAAGGACCAGGTCGCGAGCGCGGAGCCTAATCAAGCCAAACTCTCCGCGAACGCAGAGACCAGGTTCGTGAACGCGGAGCCTAATGGGGGACCAGGTCCGCGAACACGGAGAAGAGCAACTGCACCAGATACTATGCACCAGCAAAATCAACAAACATATAAAACTCAAAAGTATCACTGGAAACTCATCCGAAATTAAAATTTCACAAACCAAATATGTATTCATACAAAAAATGATGATCCGAACTCAATGGAAAAATCATAATTCAATTTTGGGGTCTCTACTACACTGTTACCAATGCAACTCAAATAAACTAGTTTCAGACTCAAACACTCAATATATTCTTAGAAGCTCTAAAAATTACAACAAAGGTATTTCTAGCGTTACTTTTATCACCCAGAGCCACTGAAACTAATAAAATTTCGATGCAAGTTCCCAAACTCTGAATATTGATCAAAGTGTGAGCACTTGAGGCTAGACAGAGAGCTTAAGCGGATGCCCATTCTCGAGTGGAAGTGGGAGCGTATGGCTATGGACTTCGTTGTTAGCCTACCTCCTACAGAGGGTGGTTTGACTCTATTTTGGTAGTGGTGGATCGTTTGACCAAGTTTGCACACTTTATTCTTGTTAAGGTGAAGTATGCAGTGGAGAGACTGACCTAGCTTTATATTAGTCAGATTGTGAGACTTCACGGGGTCCCAGTGTCTATCATATCAGATCGAGGCTTGTTGTTTACTTCGCACTTTTGGAAGGACTTACATCATAGTTTGGGTACCCATTTGGATTTGAGTACAGGTTTTCACCCCTAAACTGATGGCCAATCTAAGAGGACCATTCAGGTACTAAAGGATTTTGAAAATCTTGTAAAAAGTTGGACTTTTGCAAAAGAAAGCGTTTTAGAAGGTTTAAAGTTGGAAATTTTGATTTTTGAGGTTATTTTGAGTTTCACGTGTTAAAATCTGATTCTGTAGGGGAGTTCTAATGGATGAAATAGGGTTTGGGGGATGATTAAGGGGCTTAGGATATCTTAAGGGACTAAAATGGGGCTTAGGGAAATGTTAAATCATGAAAATACCATTAATAAACCAGAACTTTTCACTGAAAACAATACCCAAATGGAAGCTATAGTGCTGTCAAATGGTCACACGGACCGTTCAAGTGACCGTCAAGTTGTACTTAGCCAAATTTCCATGAAACTCTCGGAGGACATTCTGTTACATTTAACGGACTATCAAACGGTCCGTTCAACTTGTGACGCCCCGTGACACACTCCATATGACCTCTCTTAACTCCAAAAATAATAGTCAAGCCATGGCTTAGCCACTGCCTCACTTAACAAGGCAGTGAACGGACCGTCATAGTGCAAACGGTCCATTTGAGAGACCATTGTCCTACACTTGGCTTAGGGGTGGTTCCATGCCATCCCAAGCTCACTGTTACATCACACGAGGCACTAGACGGACCGTTCAAAGTTTAACGGTCCGTGCAAATGTACTTGGCCACTTTTCCGAGCCTATCTCCAATGGCTTCTGAAGTTTAGACAGTCTCACTGTTTGGGCTATATCTCCCTCATCCGATATCCAAATTGAATCAAACCACATATTTTGCAAAGAAAAATCAAATAGCTTCAATTTGATTGGTTGTAGCGCACATGGTACATTCCACATCAAAAGTTATGACTTTTTGAAGTTGACTGTCCAAATTGTACCTCTAGGCCACTTTCTAGCCCAATTTGCATTCGGCCACTTAAACTCAACCCATGGCTACCAAAACTCAACCATGGC
>JBCEWC010007470.1:0-21381 GCA_038996855.1 Solanum aculeatissimum | reverse complement strand
CTTGAGGGTGAGCCTCAAAGCTTGTTGAGGCCCCGCTCTTCTATGTAGAGGCATGTTTTGGACAAATCTTACTCTTGCATGTTTGGATTATATGATGGGATATTTGACTATTATATGTGATGCTACCCTCATTTGAATTATGATTTTGCTCTCATATCAAGGTTTTGTCTTACGTTATTATGTTATAAGAATGGTTTGAATGTTGATCATGATGTGTGCCTATGTGCTATGTGCAAGCATGTTCCTCCCGTTCCCGAATTGTCCCCGTAGCTTGAGTCACAAGTCCCTAAACCCCTAGGACTTATGTGCTACATGTTTTAGCTTCTGCATTTCCAAACCGATGATGAGTGTAATGATGCTATGATGGCTTGCTCGAGGGTCTTCGGGTTCTCTTTCGCCATGTCACATCTAGGCCCCTATTCGGGTCGTGACAAACAATGTCTAAACATTAAAAACTAGTTAGATAATGGGTGTTTCCTCAAACTAGAGTACTCACCACAACAAGAATCTTCACAAACCAAACTAGCCACGAGGAGAAAGTTGGATAGGAGCTCTGGTCCCTACATGGTTAGATCATGTAGGCAAAAAATATACGTTAGTACTTTGAATATACAAAGTATGCAGGATACAGTGCAACAAATAAACCATAAGCCATAATATACAAGATGCATAATCATGTACAAGGGAAATAAGCTAGATATGACATGAGTGACAATTGCCTTAGTTAAATCATGCATGGAGGAAAGTCAAAATATCATAACCATGACACATACATATGTGGGAAATAGACCTTAACCAACAAATAAGACTATGTGAGCTACTACATGTAATCCTGATGTTGCCTCCACACTGAAAAAGGAGTAGTCTACTTGCCAAGGTAGACTATACCTCACCTTATGGGATCTTACCCAGTTTGGAGAGTGCCATACATGAACCTTACGGGAACATACCATTTTTGGTGATTAAACATAACATGGAGTTATTTGTGGATCCACTAGCCAATATATAAATCCTATGGTGGCACGTAGTTAAGGGATAATGAAAATTTACCAACATCCTCTCGGTGCTAAGTTTAGTCCCACAGGATACGTAAACACAAACATAGATATATAATGCATAAGCTCATAAATCAAATACCATGACAAGAGTAACTCATTAAAACCATAATCATCACAAGAAGGGCTTCATAATTTTCGTAATATTTCCATGGAATCATAACGTATTTGTTAGCCCTCAACATTCATAATAATCATAAGCTTGCATATCATTAACACAAGTCGAAATCCAAGAGTGATGGCACTCACCTAACCTACCAAGGCGAGTCAGCCCAAAACTCAACAACTTAACAAATATAATAAGAGTGGAATATAATAATCTAATAATATAGATAAGCAGAAGGAAAAATAACTACAACCATCCCAAGGACTGGTGTCACATGTACAAGCCTCTGTAAATAGAATACTCAAAAGAAAATACAAGTCTAAAATATCTTGTTTTCGAATAGAACATAACAATAAAAGGACTCATTGAAGGTCTACTGGGGACATAAGCAGCTACCTCAAGAAATATCTGGAAGCTAAATCCTGAATAAGAGAAATCTAACAGGATGGACCAGGCTCACAAACTACAAAAATATAGTAAGTGGTGAGCACCAAATAACAAGGTACTTAGCAAAATCGAACTAACCTAAAGTAAAGCAATACAAAATACAAGTAACTCCTTAAATCCCAACCACAAACCGTCAAACTACAATCTTTCACTCAGAAAAGTCTCAGCACAATATAATATACAGATAACAGTAATATTAATATACTCCTCATCTGGCAAAATATCTCTATACACAAGAATATAGTAGATCCTACACTTACTCATAATTCAAGGATAAGAAGAGTGTACAACCTACAACAATATCAATCAATTATGACATGAAATAAAGTGAATGCCATGTAGTGAATATAATGCAATGCAATGTCAAATAGTAATGATGTATGTTTGTCCTACGATACACATTCACTGATCAGATATGGTTGTCTGCCTCAGTCAGAACCCATGGGGGCCACACATGGACCATGTATCCACCAGAACCATTTTCCTTTGACAAATAATTTTCAATACTAGTTGGAACCCTTACCCTTTGGCTTTCCATTTCTTTTTTTCACTAGCCGAAACTATTTTCCTTTGGCTTTTCATTTCTTTTTTTTTCACTAGTCAGAACCATTTCCCTTTGGCTTTTCAATGGATCATCATTCAAACACATAATAAATGCATAATGGGTATGTCTATGACAATGCAATGATGCAAGATGTCCATATAAATTAATTTTGAATCCTCGCAAGTGCACAAGTATTCACAACATAGTCTCAGCCCCATCACTATTTCAAACATGCACATCAAGTGATACACAGATCCATGTTTCAATATCAAATGATTCAAAAGACCACATAGATTATGAAATTATAATAAATTATAACTCGATGTAGCACCATATGTACAAGTATTTGATATGACAAGACATAATCAAGCCTACAATAATACAATTCTATCCCCAAATAGTCCAATTCATACCATAGGAGTATATAAGGTTCACTCACACTTAACAAATGGTTAGAAGTCCACTTGCCTCAAATGAAGTCTCGAATCAAGATGAATCTAGTGCTTTCCCCCTTCCTTGGTACTCCAAATTACCAAAATCAATTTACACATGATATCACAATCCCATAACGAGTCTAATGACACCAAAATCCCTTAATTCAGAGAAAAAGGTAAAATGGTCCAAAATTTCCATGCCAGAAAATGTTGCCAAAAAACTAAAAATTTAAGGATGAAAATGTTCTCCTCGTAATAAGGAATCCAATGGTGAAAACAATTTAAAGAATAGAGTTGAAATGAGGGAGAAATCAATAATTAAAATTTAGGAATCAAAGTCACAAAAATCCCTAAATTTCACTATTTAAATACCAAAATTAGAAGTTAAAATTATAAATTAATCAATGTAAATCAATGAAATAGGTTAGAAAATAGTTACCCAATCACTTTGCCTTGAAAACCCATGAAATCTCTCTCTCAAACGAAGCTGGGAAGTGTAAAAATGGAGAAACTGGGTTTTAAAACGTATTTATAGTGATTGGCACTATTTAGAAACTGAATACACTCCGCGAACACGAAGGAGGACCAGGTTCACCTACCCGGACGCAAAGGCCTGGACCGCGAACACTTAGGAGAACCAAGTTCACCTCCGTGAATGCGAAGAGGCCTGGACTGCGAACATGGAGAAGAACCAGGTACACCTCCATGAACGCAGAGAGTAAGAGGGGGTTGCACTAGAAACATGCACCAGTAATGCACAGCTAAAATCAAAACTCAGAATAGGTACTCGAAACTCATTCAGAATAAGAAATTCACAAGCAAAATATGTATCCATGCCAGAAATAGTGATCTAAACTCAATGGAATTGTCAAAAATTGATTTAGAGGCTTCCACAATGCATTTAACAATGCAAGTCATAAACTAATTTCAGACTCAAAAATTCAAAATATAATTAGAAACTCTAAAAATTATAACGAAGCCATTTCTAGCGTTAGTTTGACCATTTGGTACTAGTTAAATTGTTGAAATTTCAATACGAGCTCCCGAACTCCAAATGTTGACCAAATCAAACCTATGATCCAAAATGAATAAAAAATGCAACTTTGGGTCTAAAATCTCCGTTTTAACTCCAAATTCAGTTCTGTAAGTTCTCCTAGATCAGTTTTGGCGTTTCAAAACTGATGGAATAGATGAAATTTGATTTTGACTCATGAAACTCAAAATGACCTCAAAACTCAAAATTTCTAACTTTAAGCCTTTGGAAACTTTTTCTTTTGCAAAACTCCAACTTTTCACAAGATTTTTAAAATCTGACTTTTTGACTTATCCAAAAATGATCCAGGGCAACTTTTGGGAAGGGCAAAATGATAATTAAGCTGAAAAATTCCAAATATGACTTCAAGGTCATTACATCATCCACTACTAAAAACAGTGTTCGTCATCGAACATGAGATAAGGGACATACCTGAAGGCTCAAACAACTGAAGGTACCGGGCCTATATATCTGACTCTACCTCCCATGTGGCCCTGCTCTCGGACCTATGGATCCACAAAACCTTCACTAAAGCACTCTCCTTAGCCATCAACTTCCTCACCTGCCTATCTAAAATAGATATAGGTTGCTCCTCATAGGTCAAATTAGCACTCAACACAATCGAATCCATAGAAATCACACGAGACTTATTTGGAATATACCGTTGCAACATTAAAACATGAAAAATGGGATGGACTAAAGACAAGTTGGGTGGAAAAGAAAGTCTATAAGCTACCTCTCTAACTCTATCAAGAATCTCAAAAGGACCAATAAACCTCGGACTCAGCTTGACTGCCTTCCCAAATCTCATAACACCCTTTAAAGTTAAGACTTTCAACTAAACCATATCACCAATTGCAAACTCCAAGGGTCGAACTCACCTATCTGCATAGCTTTTTTAGCAACTCTGGGCTGTAACCAATCTTCTATGAATCAATCTCACTCACTCAAGATCATCTCTCAACAAGTAACACCCATACTCACCACTGCTATGGTATCAAACCAACCTATGGGTGATCTGCATCTTCGACGATACAAGGACTCAAAAGGAGTCATCTGAATGCTAGAATGATAACTGTTATTGTAGGAAAACTCCACTAAGGCCAAATATTCATCCCATATAGCTAAAAAATAAATAGCACAAGCTCAAAACATATCCTTTAGTACCTGAATGGTCCTTTCGAATTCGCCATCAGTCTGGGGGTGAAAAGTTATACTAAAATACAAATGAGTATATGATGTGCTGCAAAAATACAAAACTTTTAATGCTTAAAACTTGGAATTTTACGTGTTCTCAAAGCGATGTTAGTAGATTTTCTGTTTATTTTTTCTTGATTTCAGTGTTGGCATGATTTTGATCTTGTAGTGCAATTTCTACAGAGTTTTGGCAGTTTCTGAGACCCTCTATGGGTTGTTGGTCATTCCAAGAGTCATAGAGGTGGTTTTGTTTGTTATTCCAGTGAGGGGCTTCAAAGTGAGTCCCACTCTACAAGATAAGGGCACGAGTCGTAGACCCTCATACGAGTCGTAAAGTGAGGTCGTGAACTGAAGAAGTAGAAAGTAAAGAGTTTCTAAAAGTGGCTCAGGCGAAACCCTTCGCGGGTGATGAAAGAATTCATGACTTATGAAGGAGGTTTCGTGCAGAGATCCAGTAGCTTCAACAACATACCATGAGATCTCGACTTATGAGTTGTGAGCTGTCCTACAAGCCGTAAAGTGTGCTCGTGATCGGTGCCAACATAACTTTCCTATTCCATTTTGGCTTTGTATTTCAAGTACTATGAATAGGGTTTTTAGGTTTTTATCAGATATAATGGACTAGAGAATGTCTGAGAACATAAATTTATACTTGTGAATAGTATTTTGTGATTTTATCAATTCAAATATGCAATTCCATTGAGATTCTGAATTTTGTTCATTAATTCTTGTTGCGTAAGTTAATTAATTATGTATTCTTCTTACATGATTTCTGATCAAATATCAAGTATGCGTGGCTAAATCCACAACTAGGGTTGTAGGAATAATGACAAACTAGCTAAGATAAACTTGGATTACTTGCAATTTCTTGAATGGTGTTTAGGATGTATTAATTAAGTTCTTCATTTTAACTAAAATTTAATGGAGGCCTATATTAGAACTCGCCTAGTATCACCTGCCCGATCTAGGAGATGACGAATAGTAAAAAAAGTAATTAACAGAGGTTGATTGACTATTTCTCAACTAATCAGGCTACTATGGGTAGTAGTTTTGATCTGGGATAAAAATTAAGGGTTAGTAATGCCACATCGCAGTAGTCTGATAAAATTCACCTAGATGCCTAATCAACGATTTAGAAGAACTTAACTTATTGTCCCTCACCTACACACCAAATAAGAGTTATGAGAATCCAAAAACACCTTAGCTAGGAAGTCATGGGGAACACATCTCCCTAGTTAGTTTCTCTACTAGTTACAAACAATCTGCTATTGTAGTTTAAAATTTACTTTTATTGCAAATCCTCCATTTTTATTTTAGTCATTTTTATTTTCTCTGTTTCTGGGAGATATTAGAGTACATTGAGTTAATAAATAGAAAGTGTGTTAATCGAGGTCTACCATATTCCTCATAGGATCGATCCTAACCCATGTTAGGTTAAATACTTGAGTATGACCGCTTTAAAACCTCTTGAGTAGGGGTGTGTGCTAAGTGTAAGCATGGAGTGCGATATCATTTAATGGCGCCATTGCCGAGGAATACGACTAGACTTGATTAGCACATTGTAATTTGATAGATTGCTCTATATTTTCCTAATTTTATATTTTTGTTGTTTTTGTGTTGATATAGGGTTTAGGTGAATGGTGCATGTCAACAACTAGAAGTCGAGGCACTCGCTTGATTACTTTTGATCCTGAGATTGAGCAAACTAGAAGGATAATGTCCTGACAACCCAGTAATGATGTTGAGAATACGGTGAATGCTGCATTGAATCCTAATGAGGATAACCCACCCATAGTCATTCCATGACTTGAGGGACTCCGAGTCACAACAAATGATTAGAATCAATACCGGATGAACCCAATGGCGGTGGATGTCACTAGGGAATAGTGTTACCCACACTTCCGAATGAGAATAAGTTTGTTGTATTAAGTGGGTTATTGCAGATGCTTCAAAATTGTGGGATATTCGCGGGGCTACCATCAAAGGATCCGCACAATCACCTGCACAATGTTGTTTTTGTCTGCAAGAGTGTAATGGGAAACCAAAATTAATCTATAGATGTCGTTGGGCTCCGTGTATTCTCATTATCTATTTCCAGTAGTGCAACATCTTGGTTGGCTGAGCTCTCACAAAGTTCGATCACCAGGTGGGCCGAACTGTAGATAGCTGTTTTGGAGAGTTATTTCCCTATCTCCATGAAGCTTAAGCTGAAAATGGAGATTAAAAAGTTTAAGTTGTTGCCTAGTGACTCAATCGGTACTACATGGGAGCGATTTTTAAAGTGTTTGAGATGGGTTCCTGACCATAAGATCATGGATGAGTCTTTGGTTGAAATCTTCTACCGAGCCTTTGATGAAAATTGGCAAGCAGTTGCTAACACCATCATGGGTGGATCATTCATAGATCATACCTTCCAGGAGATTATAGAGGCTAGAACGAGTGGTCAAAACAAATCATGCATGGGGAAAAAGGGACAAAGCCACAATAAAGAGCTCATTTGTTGTTACTACTAATCTGGTGCAAGCACAGGTTAGGGATGTAGGAACTTGCATGGATTAGTACCAATTTGGAGTTGCTGATGAAATAGAATGCTAAGAAGGTGAATGTAGTTGCTCATCAGCCTGTCCAGGCACCCGTGTATGAGGAACCCTATTTTGAAGATGAGGCTTGTTTTGTGGTTGAACAGACGAGGGGTTTCCGGCCCAACGCCTAGGGGTTCAATCAGGATTACTGGCACCAAGGGAAAGGAAACCAAGGTTGGAACATTGGTCGTGAGGCAGCCTACAACAACAACAACAGGAATGGCTTCTATTATCAAAATAAAGGCCAAGAGAGAGATATTGAGTGGGGTCAGGGAGATGGTTATAGAAGTGGTACTTATGTCCTACCCTACAATCGTGATACTAGTGCAAGTTTGTCCAGGGTCGAGGAGATGTTTAAGGGATTGATGAAAAACATTGATGAACAGGATGAGACACTAGAGGGATGAAGTCTTACATCTCTAGTATTAACCAAAAGATTGAGTCTCACTCAGTAGCAATTAAGCAGCTCGAGCAGCAGTTTGGCCAGATCTCGACCCAACTCAACCAGCGCCAGAAGGGTACTCTGCCCAACAACACTATCCAAAATCCATAGAATGAAGAGAAGTGTATGGCTATCACAACTCGCAATGGGAAGCAGACCACTGACCCTTCTATGACTTTAAATGATGATGAGGTTCGTGATGAGGGTGTTATTGATGAGCAAGTGAAAACTAGAAATGTAGGTGCTTGGTTCCTCGCCCTCCTCCTCCCTTCCCATAAAGATTAAAGAAAAAGGAGGAGGAAGGTAAGTTCAATCACTTCTTTTCCATGTTGAAGAGGTTGTCTATCAACATCCCTCTGATTGAGGCATTGGAAAAGATACCCGGGTACGCGAAGTTCATGAAGGATCTGATAACGAAGAAGTGCATCGTTAGTGAAGAGTTCTCAAAATATCTCCAACACTGCATTGCTATGTCTACTCGATCCTTAGTACAGAAGAGAGAGGACCCCAGAGCATTCACCATTCCATCCACCATAGGGGATGTTGAATTCCTACGGGCATTATGCGATCTTGGTGCCAGTATTAACTTAATTCCCCTTTTGATTTTCAATAATCTCGGTTTAGAAGCCCCTACACCGACTAGCATGCGACTTTTGATGGATAGCTGCACAGTGACATTCTCGTCAAGGTGGACAAGTTTATATTCCCCACGGACTTTGTGATCTTGGACTGTGAAGTCATTTTTGACGTCCCAATCATCTTGGGAAGGCCCTTCTTGGCCAGTGGGAGTGTCCTGGTGGACATGGAATCTGACCTCCTTAAGGTTAGATTGAATGATGAAGAAGTCTCCTTCAACGTCTGTTGATCAATGAAGAGGCTTGAAGAGCTTAAGATAGAGGTCTAGGCTATTGATAAATTCTGAGTAATCAGATAGCCCGCGTCGTGCCGCGACGTTAAGTTAGGCGCTGCTTGGGAGGCAACCCAAGATATTTTTGCGTAATAATTGTATCTTAGTTTTAGTTTTTAGCTTTAGACTTTATAGTAGGCTAGATCTTGTATTTTTAGACTGAAAATTTTGGACGGTGGACTAGAATTGTATAGGTAACAGTGTATTTTTGCAGGTTTTATAGGTACCAGACCAAGTCGACCAATTTTTGGCTGAAAAGGAGCAGAAACTGGAGTTCACAAAATGCTCTATAGGTCGTGCTACATTTCACGACCCGTGGACCATCTCGTGAAGGTCTCTAGTGAGCAAGGATAGGCTGCACTCCAGTCCATGATTCGTATGTAGAACTATGGGTCATGGATTAGTTTCTTGGACCCCAGGTAAATCTCTGAAAATTTGCCTGTGTCAAGGTCATCTATGAGTCACATCATGAGTTGTATTGAACGTTATGACTCGTATCATGACTCATGGACCATGGATGGGTATGAAAGGGTCTCATGCTTCCATGAAACCCTGATTCATGGGCCATAGAACAATCCACGACTCATAATTGGTCTTTCGTAAAGCCAAAACCCCTACAACTTGACCCAACCCAGTATGGTTTAAATAGGGTTCAAACTTATTTTGACCCCTTTTATTCACACAACCAATGACTAAAAACCTTAGAAACCTCATCTCTCTCACTTTTGGACCTCATCTCCGTCATTCCACATCATTTTTCTAGCCAAATTCTGGAAACCCATTATCCCTAGGGTTTCGAACCCTATATCACTTCCCTGTCAGTCTCCTCTCAATCACAGTTCGAATCGATAAACCTATGATGTCTAAAACTTACCCTGTTAAATTGTGATAGTTTAGCAAGTTTTCACTCGGGTTAGGGGATAGGTTATCGGAGTCGGAATCTATTATTTTGCCTCAAAATGTTGGTCATCTATTGTGAATAATAGATTATGATAAATATAGATGCCAAAATGGGTTGGTATGTCGAATTGTGTGATAATGTGACTACTCGATCGTGTTTAATTAAATTAAAAATGCATGCACATAGCCTAGTAGTAATGCACATGATGATGAGTGGTCGAAATGGTCAAAATGCACTATGAATTATTTTTGATAGGGTATGGCTTGCTTAGGGATATTGACTTAGTCTAAATTTGTAAATTAGTACATAAATCCTTATGTATATATGTGTTGAAATTGATAATATTGGTCGGGGAACCTCGTAGATGAGGTTTCAAAAGAAATTGTAACACTGGCCATATTTACGAGGGTCTTCTATGACTTATGGATCAGTCCATGAGTCATGGTTTCCTCTCGTGGAAGGCTCTAGTGTGAATTATTTCTTGAGGCATCATCATACGAGACCTCTACAATTCGTGGACTGATCCATGAGTCGTAGATAAGTCTCGTATTAGTTTCCAGTGTCTAACCTCAGTAAAGACTAACATCTATGACTCCATCTACGACTTATAGAGCATTCTACGAGTCATGATTGGGTCTCATGGTATTACGACCCGGAAGGGGCCTAGATGTGATATGGAGAAAGAGAACCCAAAAGTCCTCGATCAAGCCATCATAGCATCATTACTCATATCATCGGTTCAGAAGTGTGGAAAAGTAAACACATAGCACGTATGTCTAGGGAGAATGGGACTTTGGACTCAAGCTATGGGGATGTGGCCGGAAATGAGAGGAACATGGATCACATAACACATAACAAGTATTTCTAAGAGGCGGGTAAGGAGGACTCAAGCTATGGAGGCATACCGGGTTAGGGGACTTTCCACATAAGCACATTCCCAACATTCACAAGCTCAATACATAATCATAAGGATAATCAGAACATCATTCCCATAATCAAGTCTCAATATTCATAATATCTCAACGAAACATAATAAAACGTGTAAGAGTTTAGCATGTCCAACATAGCCTTTACATAAGATAGAACGAGGCCTCAACATAATTCAGGCTCACCCTCAAGTCATAAAGTAGTAAAATAAAATGATACAAGGAAAATAGAAAGTAGCTATTGCCCTTGCATCAAAAGAGCTCACCACAAGCAAAAAGCTTCAAGGATGTCACTCGTTGTCCAACGGAAGATAGAGGTCGTCACCGGTCCCTACATGGTTAGAACATGTAGACAAAGAGTATGGGTTAGCTCATAATATGCACAGTATGTGGGCATGCAATGCACATGACATAATTATATGACCAAGCAAGATGACAAGGGAATAAGTGATACGAAAGGAATGCACGTATCCAAAAGATAAGTATACCATAACAATATGCCATACCATGATGCATGAAATGCAACCTATGAATCATATTATAGCGGGGATGTGACCTCAACCGACAACAGAGGGAACCCAAGTGAGTTACTACTTGGATTCGGACTACTTGCCAAGTAGATCCTTAGTCACCCTTTAACAAGGGGAAACATAACAAGTCATCCCATCTAGGGAGAAAATCCCATGTTGGCACATGGTTTGACGTAAAGGAGTATAGACCCTTGGAGATAGTCCACCCCGATTCCAATCCCTCAGTGCTAAGCTTCATCCCACGGGAATATATATATACATGAAAGCTTTTAAAAATGGAGGGTTGACATTCTTTGAAAAACCATGCATCATTAGGCAAACCATGTTGTTATCAAATTCATATCCATACTTAGGCTAAAAAACAAAATGTTACAAAACCATTTCAATATTAATGCAATAGGAGTAGCTCATCTACATAGCTTATCATATCAAGCCTTCATAACATATCAAAATGGTGCAAGCACCCAAAATGCTCAAAGAGCCATAACAAGGGACTATGTGATCACAAGTCTTAACATATCATATCATAATAAGAGGGTCATGCCATTAACAAGAGTTTCATCATAACCATACTTCAATGCATATGCCATGAATGAGGAATCAAGTGCATGGGTAATGGAAGTTCAAACCTTAAGCTATAATTCAATAGATAATTCAACATAATTCATGAGAAAATTCAAACCATAATACAATTTACCAATGTATATTAAACCATCAAAGGGACATGCACATTAGACCTTTAAGAGTTTCAATGCACTTCATGAAATTTCAAACGTAAATCAACTTTAAATCACCTAATTTCTACAGCCCACAACTCAATTCAATTAAATTTATCAAAATTTAAAGAAATATAATTAAAGAAAGCTTAAATTCATAAATTAAAGAAGAGGATTCTTGGGTCTTCATGGATGAAAGGGAATCCATAAATTAATCCCACATACCTTGAGATTAGCCAAGAGAATTGGATGATTTTGCAAGAAAGATGATTTTCCCCAAATTTCTTCAAGCTTTCATCAATGGAGGTCAAGAGGATAGAGAGAATTTTGGTGAGGATGAAGAGTGTTAGAATGAATAAAAAGGGATTAGGGTTTGATTTGAGGGCTTTAGGAGACCTTATAAAGGTAAAAAGCGGCATAGGATCAAACCAAATTATGAATTAACCATTAATGAAATGGATAGGATCACAGAAACAAGGCCTCACGGAAGGCTGCCCAGGGTTCGTCTCACAGACCGTGAGCCTATCCTTGAGACTTTACTTGGTCTCAACTTCAGCTTGAAATCTCGGGGGATTTTCTAGATCAATTCAAGAGGGGTCTCATAGACCGTGTAGCTGCACACGGACCGTGTACTGGTCTGTGGAGCATCACTTGGTCTGGAGTCCAGCCCCCGAGCCTTGACCAGCCCCATGGATCACTTCACGGGGCCCTTCACGGATCGGGAAAGCTCACACGAACTATGTAGTGGTCCGTGGAGTTCCACTTTGTCAAAGCTCCAAGGGAGCTCACTGGAACAACTCACAGGACATACCACGGACCGTGATTCACCAAATGGTTCGTGGTCCCTCACTTTGACTCCATTCCAAATCCTTTTTCCAGCATACTTCCGAATACAAGCAGTCTCACTATAACGGTCATAACTTCCATATCTGAACTTCGAATCATATGAAACCAATTGCGTTGCGAAGATAACTCGAAGAGATTCAATTTTATATATACTAGCTGACATAGTTCATCTCGTACCAAGAGATATGGCTTTTCAAAGTCTATGTTGCCTAATCGGCCTTACAATCTTCCACCAACACAATTCCTTTGAATCCAACCACTTAAATACAACCCATGATTACCAAGATTCAACATGACGAGTTCAACACTAACCTTGACCAACCATTACGAAGTTTGAAAATTTTTGGGTCGTTATATCATCTCCCCTTTGGGAATATTCGTCCTCGAATGGGCTAAAACTACGACTTAAGGACTTCAATCAAACAAGAGACATTTGTAAGCACAACTCATAATGGATCATGCATCATTTCAAAACTCATGTCAAAATATCATTTAAATCATTTTTGTGCTCATGTATGCATGCAATGTCATGAACTCAAGAATTTAAAGAATTAGGACCATAAAAGGATAGAACCTAGTACCTTAGGCTTGAGTAGATTGGAAGAGATAGTGATATCGCTCCATCATGTCCAACTTTACTTCCCACGTTGCACTATCCACGTCTTGGTTCCTCCAAAGAACCTTGACCAAAGCTACCTCCTTGTTGCGAAGCCACTTCACTTTCCTATCCAAGATTTCAACCGGCACCTCTTCATAGGTAAAATTCTCTTCAACCATCACACCCTTCAAAGGTGTAATTGCCTAAGGGTCACCAACCAACTTTCTCAACATAGACACATGGAATACCGGATGAATGGAGCTCATGTTCAAAGGCAAATCCAACCTATAAGCCACATTGCCAACCCACTCTACAATCTCATAAGGTCTAATGTACCGGGGGCTCAACTTGCCCTTTTTTCCAAAATGCATGATGCCTTTCATGAGAGATACCTTCACATAAACCCAATCACCAACACGAAATTCGAGATCCCTCTTCCTAATATTCGAATTAGACTTTTGGCGACTTTGAGCCGTCTTCAATCTCTCCCTAATCAACTTCACCTTTTCAATGGCCTCAACAACAAAATTCGGGCCTAACAAGGCCGCCTCACCTATTTCAACCCAACCAACCATAGATCTACATCTCCTACCATACAAAGCTTCAAATTGAGCCATACCAATGCTAGCATGGAAGCTATTATTATAGGCAAACTCAATAAGCGGTAGATGATTATCCCAATTTCCTTTGAACTCCAACACACAAGCCCTTAGCATATCCTCCAAGGTTTGAATCGTCCTTTTGGCTTGCCCATCGATTTGAGGATAAAATGCGATGCTCAACTTGACCCTAGTACCAAGTCCCTTTTGAAAAGACTTCCAATAATGAGAAGTAAATTGAGTACCACGATCCGATATAATAGACGTCATGTATACCATGCAATCTCACCAACTCCCGAATATACACCTTGACATACTCCTTGGCACTATAGGTAGTCTTAATCGGTAAGAAGTGAGATGACTTGGGCATCCTATCAACCACAACACATATAGAATCGAAGTGTCTCCGAGTACGGGGTAACCCAACCACAAAATCCATGTTCACATCTTCCTACTTCCAAGTAGGAATTTCCATATCTTGGGTCAAGCCACCAGGCTATTGATGTTCTAGTTTTACTTGTTGGCAATTAGGACATTTCGACATGAACTTGGCTATGTCCTTCTTCATCCCGTCCCACCAATACAACTCTCTCAAATCTCGGTGCATTTTCGTAGATCCTGGATGAATAGAATATTGAGAGTTATGAGCCTCTTTCATGATAACCTCTTTTAGGCCATCTACATCCGAAACACACAATCAACCTTGGTACCGTAACACATCATCTCCTCCTTCGGAGAAAACCTCAATCTTTCCTTTAGAAACCAATTTCTTTAATTCAACTAAGGAGGGATCTAAGTCTTGTTTTGCCTTAACATCAATGACTATCAACAACTCGGATCCGCCTTGAAAAAGAATTCCACCATTGTTGGATTCGGCCAACCTTATACCCAACCTAGCCAAACGGTGTATATCTTTCACTATCTCCTTTTTCCCTTCATCCACATGTGACACACTTCCCATGGAGAGCCTACTAAGGGCATCCACCACAATATTAGCCTTGTCGGGATGGTAAAAAACCCTCATATCGTAATCCTTGAGAAGTTCCAACCATCTCCTTTGCTTCAAATTAAGGTCTTTTTGGGTAAACACATATTGCAAACTCTTGTGATCGGTGAAGACATCCACGTGAACCCCATAGAAATAGTGTCGCCAAATTTTCAAAGAAAACACCACCGCCGCCAACTCAAGATCATGGGACGGATAATTTTGCTCATGCACCTTTAATTACTGAGACGCATAAGCTATCACCTTACTATGTTGCATAAGCACACAACCCAAACCAATACGTGATGCATCACAATATACCACAAACCATCTAACCCATTTGGAAAAGTCAAAATCGGAGCCGATGTAAGTTGATCCTTCAAATTTTAGAAACTCTTTTCACATTCATTCGACCACATAAATTTGGCCTTTTTCTGAGTTCACTAAGTAAATAGAGATGCTATAGAGAAAAACCCTTCAACAAACCTTCTATAATAACCGGCTAAGCAAAGGAAACTTCAATTATCTGAAGGAGTCAACGGTCTAGGCCAATTCTTCACCGCTTCGGTTTTCTTAGAATCAAGCTTAATGCCATCACCGGAAACCATATGACCAAGGAAAGAAACTTCTGTCAACCAAAACTCACACTTGCTAAACTTGGCATACAATTGCTTCTCCCTCAATGTTTGAAGCACCAACCTCAAGTGATCCATATGCTCTCGCTCACTCCGGGAGTAGATTACGCTATCATCGATGAACACCACCATAAAACTATCAAAGAAAGGCTTAAATACCCGATTCATGAGATCCATAAACACCATCGAGCATTGGTCAACCAAAACGACATCACCACAAACTCAAAGTGACCATAACGAGTTCGAAAGGCCATCTTGGGGATGTTACACTCCCTCACCATAGATTGGTGATAACCTGAATGAAGGTTTATTTTAGAGAAATGAGTAGATCCTTGAAGTTGGTCGAACAAATCATCAATTCTAGGCAACGGGTACCTATTCTTAATGGTCACCTTCTTCAATTGCCGGTAGTCAATACACATTCGGAGAGATCCATCCTTCTTTTGCACAAATAACATAGGAGCACTCCAAGATGAAATGCTCGGCCTGATATAACCCTTTTCTAACAAATCTTTCAACTAATCTTTCAATTCCCTCAACTCCGCTGGGGCCATACGATAAGGAGGGATAGAAATAGGTTGAGTATCCAGAAGGAGATCTATACCAAAATCCAATTCTATATGGGGAGGGATACCGGAAAAGTCCTCGAGAAACATGTCAAAAACTAATTAACCACTGAAATCGATTTGAGCTTAGGAGACTCACCCTCCACGTCTTTGACCCGCACAATGTGATAAATGCACCCCTTACAAATCATCTTCCGAGCTTTGAGGCAGGAAATAAACTGATCCTTAACCACGGAATCACTACCCTTCCACTCCAACACGGGTTCATTAGGAACTTGAAATTTAACTTGCCTAGTCCTACAATCAACCGAGGCATACTATGCATGCAACCAATCTATCCCAAGGATAACATCAAAATCATACATCTTAAGTTCTACAAGGTCATCGGGGAACACTTTATGCAACAATGAGATAGGACAAACCCAATACACTTTTCGAGGAATAATAGAATCACCCACGAGAGTATACACCGAGTAAGGTTCCCTTAGCGTTTTGGGACTCAAACCAAATTTAACAGCCAACAGAGGAGTTACAAAAGATAAATTTGCACGTGGATCAAGTAAAGCATAAGCATCAAAATAAAAGATTTTTAACATACCTGTCATGACATCCGGAGCTTCCTTCACCTCCTGGCGGGTATGAAGAATATAAAACCTGTTATTCATAGGAGCACCACCAACCAGAGCCTTCGGTTTCCCTTGATCACCAGGAGCCACTTGATCCTTCTTCAGATTCTTTGGACAATTAGAGATATTGTGGTCCAAACTACCGCAACCATAGCAAGCGCCCGTAACTCTCCTACATTCACCCACGTGACTATCACCACATTGGCCACAATGGGGAAATCAGGGACCACCCTCAACTTGTTCCTTAGGAGGAGGAACCCTTGGATTAGCAACCCTCATATTTGAACCTTGGCCTGATGAAATTGGCCAAACCCACCATCGCTCTTGGAATTGGAGAACCCACCATCAAGTCAGACCCTCTTAGCTTAAGTAACTCTCCTTTCCTTAAGCTTTTCAGCCTTAATTTGCTTGACATAAGTCATAAGTCTTGAGATGTCCTTATCTCTAATAAGCATAGCCATACGACATTCCTTCACCACTAGATCTGAGACACCCGAAATAAACTTGTGCATTCTTGCCCGGGGGTCTGCAACAAGTATGAGAGCATATTTAGAGAGCTTAGTGAATTTGAGAGAATAATCCCTCACAATCATACCACCCTGTCGAAAATTGATGAATTTGGTCATTTTTGCCTCTCTAAGTTCAAGAGGAAAGAACCGATCAAGGAAGGCCATTTTGAACTCTACCCACCCAACCTTGACATCAACCATCCTCTCAACTAGCCACAGATTATACCACACCTAGTCCTCATTCTTCAATTGATATGTAGCTAACTCAACCTTCTCCTCAGAACTAACACCCATAATGGTCAACACCTTAGTGAGTTCATTAATGAACTCTTGAGCATCCTCGTCCAGTTTTGAGCCAAAGAACTCTAGAGGGTTCATTTGGTTCAAATTGCTCACGCTAGAGGCCGGAGTACCAACAGTTGTTGGATTAGCTGGCCGAGCTTGGATATCAACCACTTGGGCCAACATAGACACCACATTCCTAAATTTGGCGTGGGTCACTTGTTCCTCGTAGTCAGGAGCTTGACGGGGGAAGGGAGCTCTTCTGGGAGGCATGTTCTAAAAGACCGACAAGAATACCAAGAGTTTAGGGAATTTATCGTAACAACTCACATCACGACATAGGGAAACAATGAAATGAGAAAAATTCCTAAGATGTCATCATAGCCTCCCGTTCATAGGCATGGCGCGCATCACATCCATGAACAAGACTATACTTGATGTGGCATGTTAGACTCCGAAGATCATTTACAAACCTAGGGATTTGATACCATCTTTGTCATGACCCAGAAGTAGGGCCTATATGTGACATGGTGAAGGAGAACCCGAAAGTCCTCGATCAAGCCATCATAGCATCATTACTCACATCATCGGTTTGGAAGTGCAAAAAAGTAAACACATAGCATATATGTCTAGGGGAAATGGGGCTTTGGACTAAAGTTATGGGATGTTGCCGGGGATAGGATGACCATGAATCACATAGCTCATAACAAGTATTTCTAAGGGGCGGGTAAATAGGACTCAAGCTATGGGGGCATACCAGGTTAGGAGACTTTCCACATAAGCACATTCCCAACATTCACAAGCCCATAAACATTATCATAAGCATAATTGGAACATCATTTCCATAAACAAATCCCAATAGTCATAATATCCCAACAAAACATAATACAACGTGCAAGAGTTTAGTGTGTCCAACATAGCCTCTATATAAGATAGAGTGGGGCCTCGACATTGTTTGGGGCTCACCCTCAATACATAAAGTAAAGAAATAAACAATACAAGAAAGATAGAAAGTAGCTATTGCCCTTAAACGAAAGGCCTCACCACAAGCAAATAGTTTCAAGGATGTTACTCGTCGTCCAATGGAAGATAGAAGTCGTCATTTGTCCCTACATGGTTAGAATATGTAGATACAAAGTATGGGTTAGCACAAAATATGTACTAAGTATGCGGGCATCCAATGCATATGACAATATAGTATGACCAAACGAGATGACAAGGGGACAAGTCATACGAAAGGAATGCACATAGCCAAAGAGGTGTATATCATAACAATATGTTATACCATGATGCATGAAGTACAACCTAAGATCATATCATAGTGGGGATGTGACCTCAATCGACAACAGAGGGAACCCGAGCGAGTTACTACTTGGATTCGGACTACCTGTCAGGTAGATCCCTAGTTAACCCTTCAACAAAGGGATACATAATAAGTCAATCCCATCTAGGGAGATATCCTATGTTGGCACATGGTTTGATGGAAAGGAGTATGGACCCTTGGAGATAGTCCACCCCGACTCCAATCCCTCGGTGCTAAGTCTCATCCCACAGGAATACACATATATATCCATGTAAGCTTTTCAAAACGGAGAGTTGACATTCTTTTCAAAACCATGCATCATTAGATAAACCAAAACATGATCAAATCTATATCCATACTTAGGCTAAAAAGCCAACAAGAATTTCCATAACGATTTCCATATCAATGCAATAGGAGTAGCTCATCTACATAGCTTATCATAGCAAGCCTTCATAACATATCAAAATGGAACAAGCACCCATAATTCTCGAAGAGCTACAAGAGACTATGTGATCACAAACCTTAACATATCATATCATATCTAGAGGGCCATGCCCTTAACAAGAGGTTCATCATAACCATGCTTCAATGCATATGCCATGAATGAGGAATAAAGTGCATGGATAATGGAGGATTCAAATTTTAAACCACAATTCAATAGATAATTTAACATAATTCATGAGAAAATCCCAATTTCAAGCATAATGCAATTTACCCATGCATATTAAACCATTAAAGGGACATGCACATTGATCCTTCAAGAATTTTCATGCCTTTCATAAAATTCAAACTTAAATTATCATTAAATCACCTAATTTCTACAACCCACAATTCAATGCAATGAAAGACATCAAAATTTAAAGAACCCATAATTAAAGAAAGCTTAAATTCATAATTTAAAGGGGAGAATTCTTGGGTCTTCATTGATGAAAGGTAATCCATGAATCAAACCCACATACCTTGAGATTAGCCAAGAGAAATGGATGATTTTACAAGAAATATGATTTTCCCCAAATTTCTTCAAGCTTTTATCAATGGAGGTCAGGAGGATTGAGAAAATTTTGGTGAGGTTTGAAGAGTGTTAGAATGGAAAAAAGGGGATTAGGGTTTGATTTAGGGGAGTTAGGAGACCTTAGAAAGGCTAAAAGAGGCATAGGATTAAACCAAATTATGAATTAACCATTAATAAAACCGATAGAATTTACAGAAAATAGGGCCTCACGGAGGACACCTAGTGTCCGTGTACTGGCTCACGGGTTGTGGTCCTGTCCGTGGGACCATACTTGGTCCAGGAACCAGCATTGAGCCTAGGCAGCTCACTGGACCAACTGATGGGACCCTTTACGGACCGTGAAGTGGTCCGTAAGGCTACACTTGGTCCAACGCTTGGTCTCAACCCCAAGGGACACACTGGATCAACCCACGAGAAGCCCCCATAAACCGTGAACCACTAAACGGTTTGTGGTCCCACACTTAGACCCCAATCCAGAACCCTTTTCCAGCATACTTCCAATTGTGGGCAGTCTCACTGCAAGGGCCATAACTTTTACATCCAAAATTCTAATTAAGTGAAACCAGTTGTGTTGCGAAGATAACTCAAAGATATTCGATTTGATATATAATAGACTACACATTTCATCCCATACCAAAAGATATGGTTCTTCAAAGCCAGGGCTGTCTAAACGGCCTTACAACCTTCCACCAAAACAATTTCCTTGAATTCGGCCACTTAAATACAACCCATGGCTACCAAAATTCAACCATGACAAGTTCAACACTAACCTTGACCAATCATTATGAAGTTTGAATTTTTTTGGGTCATTACAAAAATATCTCTCTCAACGAAGCTTGGAAATGTAAAAATGGAGGAAATGGGTTTTAAAACGTATTTATAGTGACTGGCTCTGTTCAGGAACTGAATGGACTCCGCGAGTGCAGAGGAGGACTAGATTCACCTCTATGAACCCAGAGGCCTAAACTGCGAACATGCAAAATAACCAGGTTTTACCTCTGTGAACGCGAAGAGTAAGAGGGGGCTGCACCAGAAACATGCTCCAGTAATGCATAGCTAAAATCAAAACTTAAAATGGGAACTCAAAACTCATTCGAAATCAGAATTTCACAAATAAAATATGTATCCATAACAAAAATAGCAATTTGGACTCAACGAAATCATCAGAAATCAATTTAGAGGCTTCCACAACATATTTACCAATGCAAGTCATAAACTAGTTTCGAACTCAAAAACTCAGAATATTATCGGAAACTCTAAAAATTACAACAAAGCTATTCGTAGAGTTAGTTTGACCATCTGAAACAGTGGAATTGTCAAAATTTTGATACGAGCTCTCAAACTCTGAATGTTGACCAAAGTCAAACCTGTGATCCAAAATGAACTAAAAATGCAACTTTGGGCCTAAAATCTCCGTTTTAACTCCAAATTCAGTTCTGTAAGTTCTCATAGACCAGTTTTGGCATTTCAGAATTGATAGAATCGATGGAATCTAATTCTGATTCATGAAACTCAAAATGTTCAACATGATTTTACACTTGATTTCATGGATGATTTATGAAACCCTAATTGTTCAACTTGCATGTTCAATTTCATGATT
>JBCEWC010007469.1:0-21381 GCA_038996855.1 Solanum aculeatissimum | reverse complement strand
TATTTTATTTGAAAATTAATATTTGGTAAATAAAATGACAATAATTTCTTTCTCTAACTATTACAATTACATAATTACCATAAATACAATATAAGGGACGATCAAATGTAAATTATTTCTAGTTTCTTTCTCCAGTACTTGTCAAAGTAAGGGACGATCAAATTAATTGGATCCACAATCAATGTAAATATAAAATCAAACCTTGTAAATATAGAATCAAATTCTGCAAATTTAGTTATAATACTACCTTCGTCCCATATTATATGAACACTTTTCATTTTACACGGTTATTAAAAAATCATTAATAGAATAGTAGAATTTACTATTTTACCCTTCATTTATATCAATGTACATTAAATTAAGTTAGAAAAAATCATTAATATACTAATTAATGGTGGGATAAAATGGGAAAAAATAATTGATTCTATCCTAATTTAGTAAGTGCCCATATAGTATGGGAAAAATATTTATAGAAAGATGCCCATATAATATGGGAAAAAGGGAGTACGTTTTAACTTAAAAGTAATTTTAACAATAACGCTTTAACTTTAAAATGGCTAAGTTGATTGAAAAAAATTGCTACTTATTATATGAGAACTTGACATTGAAGAAAACTGATAATCAACAAAACCATGATGAATGTGGTGATAAATCACATTTCAACATTAATGTTGATGTTGCAAAAGACAAGATAAAAACAATATACTTTTATCAAAATAGAACTATGGTAGCTGGAAAAAAAAATCAGTCCAATTGCGGTGTTCTCCATATTTTTCTCGAAAGATTAGAACAGGCTACGGTTATAGAAGTTAGTTTGCGGATTTGCCAAATGTTACTATCAGTAACATTTTTAAGTTAAAACAATTGTAAAAAAATCTTTCATGTTAAAATGTTAGTGTCATTAATATTTTATAACTAAATTTGCATAATTCATGATTGAATTCTTAAAAAATGTTATTGTGAGTAACATTTTAGGTGTAAAACGTGTCTCAAAAACTATTTAAATGAAAGTACACAAAGTTTAATACAATATAAACACTTGAATATTTGTGACTGAACACATGTCACTTAAAAAAAAAAAACCTAGTCTTTCAATTTCTGATGTACATTTGAACCCATATGTCAATACAATGAGATGTCAAATTTGCAGAGAGATGTATGTTACAATTCATTTTAAGATAAGAAATCTCATATCAACAAAACACAAGAGAGATATTGTGCGTATATAAATAAGTAGGTCTTATCTACTATTTACGCATTTTAAAGCCGTATAAGCTTAGACCCAAAATGAATAATATATCAAACTCGAGTGTTACACTAATAGAGTAATAAATTTGAAGGGGAAAAAAACTTTGCACAAGTTTAAATAGATAATATATAATATACCCACCATGTGTCAGTAAGCCTCATTTTTAGACCATTTAACATAAATTTCTCCAACGGCATTGTCTAACATACTATTAATTTAATTTAAAGTGAATGTACAAATGTAGAACATCTAGAAATATGGACACAAATGTCTAAATTGGCGTACTATGAATGTTGAAATTAAGATAAAAGGAATTCATTGTTGATTTTACACTCAGACACTCACTTGTTTTTTCACCTATAAATACCATCTAAGAATATTTCATTATCACTCACCTCACAACATTCCAACACATACACATTTTATACATCCTTTTTTGGTTCAATAACATTATGGGTGTCACTGCCTACACACATGATGTCTCAAGCACAGTGTCTCCAACTAGGTTGTTCAAAGCTTTGGTTGTTGATTCTGACAATCTTATCCCTAAGTTGATGCCACAAGTTCAGAGTATTGAGGTTGAGGGAGATGGAACCATCAAGAAGATGAACTTTGTTCAAGGTAATACAATAACTAGTTTTACTACATTTATCATTTTTAACTATTATAAATGATCGATCTGATTGTGTAAATATCTTTTTTGTACTGTTAGTGCATATGACTAATTAAATTCTTTGAATGAAAAGGTTAAAAAAGACATCTATAGTATTTCAACTACAAAAGTAATTTCAGACGTATGAGTTTCCTATCAAAATGTTGACTTTGAATTTATCAAGAAAAATACAACATATTTTCACAAGTAGATTCTAGGGAAGCATATGTACGTAAAGCATAGATCCTCGGCTCCTTTTATTTGTTTTGGAAAATGGTTTGTTTCCAAATAAAATAATTGCAATAATTTGTAAATGGCAGGTTCACCAATCAAGTACTTGAAGCACAAGATCCATGTTGTTGATGACAAGAATTTGGTGACCAAGTATTCAATGATTGAAGGAGATGTTCTTGGAGACAAACTTGAATCCATTTCCTATGATCTCAAATTTGAAGCTGCTGAAAATGGAGGATGTGTTTGCAAGTCCATAACTGAGTATCACACAAAGGGTGATTATGTGTTGAAGGAAGAAGAACACAATGAAGGCAAAAATCAAGGCATGGAACTCTTCAAGATAGTTGAAGCATACCTTCTCGCCAATCCTTCTGTCTACACTTAAGTGATGAAATTAAAAAGAGTCAGGTCCACACGTGAAATATAACGTGTCGAGACATTATGTAATAAAAGTATGCTCTCGTTAAAAGGGTTTTGAATTTTTATCGTTGTAGTTTTTTTTTTTGGTTTAGTGTATGTTGTTTTTCCAAGTTCATAATGGGAAGAACTCTTAATAATAACACAGCATTCCTTTTTGAGACTGAAATGAAAGATTTTTCCCACATCGTTATACAACAGGAATTTTTAGTTCTTTTTAATACAATGGGAAAGAAATGTGTTTGCTGAGCTCAGTAATGCGGGCTTGTAACCCAAATGGGGGCAATAACGTGGTGGGATGTTGGGTTGTCCCAGATGGTTGGGCTTGGTGGGCTGATTTCTGGCTTGCCCTGTCCAAGCTCGGAGTTGGACCACGTGGCCCAATTGAAGAAATGGGCTGCTTGGTTCCTAGAGTGGGGTGGACCGCGTAAGGCTGGTTTTACAGAGCAACGAACAGCTCCCGCTCTGAGCAGTGGAAGGATAACGAGCTTGGGTGTCTTCAAGTTCAATAACGCCTGATGGGCTGCTCCAACTAAACCACCACATTTTTTGAAAAATTCTTATCAGTGGTGGACTAGCATGACTTAAGCTGAAATGAAGAGATATAACCATCGGTGATTTATATAGCCGACCCCAATTCATAACAAAGGCTCTGTGGCCTAGTTCCCAAGGTGTGGTGGGCTGAAAGCCGACCCCAATTCATTTGGCTGCGGCCCCTCTGTCTCTCCCGAGGTTGAAGGATAACAAAGGCTCCGTGGCCCAGTTCCAAAGGTGTTATGTGCTGAGATGGAGAAATATAATCATCAAAGTCGACCCCAATTCATTTGGCTGCTTGGCTCTCCTGAGGTTGAAGGATAACAAGGGTTTCGTGGCCCGGTTCCCAAGGTGTTATGTGTCCTGCTTTTATAAACTACCATTTTTTTCAATCTAATGAAAGCTATATGTAAGTTGCTCAGAGTCTTATGAGTCAAAAAAAAGAGAGATTTTGGATGAAATGGGTACATATCTTCTTTTATATAAAAGGCAAGGACATTATGCACATGAACACTCCAAAAGCAAGCCTGTTGGGTTGCCAAGAAAACCTTTTTTATGCTAGATCATGGCTAATGAGTACAAGCTCTAAGCATGGCTCTATTTTTGATACATTGTAACAGTTTCTTTCTGTTGAGAATAAGCTCTTGAGTCCAAATGAGCTAACTGTGTGCAATTGCTTATTTTGGTTAATGAAAATCTTCTCTTTGACCCAAAAAACAAAGATTACAACAAACAAAACATCAAGATTCAAGACTCGACAAGCATAACATCAAGGATCTCTGTCGAACCAAGAATATCAGTTGATAAAGTAGCCATGAAGGCGTGAAAGTTCAGCTACTCATGTAGCTCAGATGTATTAAACATAACTTTTCACATGGGTAAAAGAGATCACTGGATGATGACATTGTTATAGCTAGACATCGGTATAGTCACGTAGAACATAAGAAGCAAAACATCAAGAGTCTGAAAATGCAGAATTTTCAGCACAGAGGGTGAGCCTTTTCATAAAAAGAATCACCGCGATAAGGTTTTCAAGTTCAGTTATAACTTTGTCAAGTAGAGTAGCATCACTCAGAAACTTGTAGAATTAGTATATGCAGGCTAGAATGAGTTGATTACTTTGCCAAATGGACCTGCTAACTGTTTTACTTTTGATCGAACAGAATGTTGATCTCCTTCCTAACGGTGTGTTCTTCGACTTGGATCACCTTTCACTAGCCTTGCTCTTGCTTGAGGATCAAGTTTCCCATCATCTGTCACTTTTGTGCCCTTATTTGCACTTGCATGATGTGAATCTTGAACTGATTTTGGAAAAGTTTTGCACTTGATATGATGTCTGTTTTGACATGAATTGTGATTTTTCAATCCTGAAAGTACTTCTGCTTTCGTCTTGCTCCTCGTGCTTATCATTTGATCATTATCTGTAAACAAAATTCCAATACTTTCAGCAAGAAATACACCATGTATAGTGTGTTTTATCTTTGTAAACCGCACAACAGTTCTAAATTTACAAGAGGCGCTGTATTCAATGGTCTCATTCTACCACTAATTCATGGTTATTCTACAACCCAGTTGGTGTACTTAAAATATAGAACACATGAACAAATTTCAAAAAAATAGTGCAGCATCAATAATAATTTTTGAAAATGTATCAGTAACATTCGTATTCCTCATCCAAGAAAATTTGTCAAATGCAATAGCTGAGCTCAATCGAATACATCAAACAACCCATGATGTCTCACTGACAAAGTGACAATCAGTACCTAAATGTAGATTATGCGCATGGAGCTTATTTATTTGAACAGCAGAAGTATATATCCCATGCATCGGCGATCTATGTGAGGGTATGATTTGGCATGTTAGTGCAGAATCACCAGGACTTCCTACCACTTACTTACTCTGCTCACTCACAATGAAGATGAAGTTATTCTACATACCTATATTATGTGTTTCCTTCTCTTATATACAGCCACATTTACCGCCCAAAAGTAACAAGATTAAAGTATCAGAAAAAAATCTGTGCAAAGCCACAAGGACAGGGCATGTAAGATTTACTTGTTAATGTCAACAATAAGCACGAAACATGTAAATGATATGCTATTAATTCATTGTTCCTCAAGTGCATTTTCAGGTATATTCCATCACAATTTGTTTGGCAAAAAAATGGTTTTGCAAACCATTCAGTATCTAGAAGTCCAAGTTTGTATTACCCCATGAAGGAATTAATTCTACAATGCAAAGTTCATCATGGATTACCAGGGCTTGATAAGACTGCACGTGGTCGAGGGACCGAAGTGGCCCTTTCTTTTTTTTTGTTTCCACCAAAAATGCTTTGGTTATTGTCCTTGGTTCCCCCTGTCAATCAACCGAGTGAATGTCAATCCACTTTCAAAGTGAGTAGTAACAAAAAGTAGTTAAAGAAGTATGTAACCTCTCGATGATGGAAGCCCATGTCTGTCAGGGCTTAAAATACATGCCCGGGGTATCCTCACAACTGATGTAGGAGAGTCATCTTTATACACCATCAGAAAGAAGCAAAGCAGAAAAAAAAGAAGCAAGGAACTAGTCAGACACTATCGAAGCTGAAAACAAATAAAATGATGGATATGGAAAGGCAATGATGCATTGATGGAATCAGTTAGATACTACAATAGTACGGTTGAAGTTATTGCTGGATGTTACTATGCAAGCTCCCATTTTTTGGCTTAATCCAACCATCTTACTCTGTGTCATGGTTTTGGAAATGGCATACTGTGAACAAAACCAATAAATCAAAGCCTTCAAGCATTAACAGGGATTTGGAGACATCAAGAAAACAGTCTCATAGTCACGAGATTGAAGTGGATATGTATCTGCTAAAGCTAACCTAGATCATCAACCATATATAAAAAGCTACACTATTGGTGGTAAGCATAAAACTTCTTGAATAGAATCATCAAACACTAGAGAGTACTTGAAGGAATTTAAATCCAGAGTGACACAGGGACCTGCTCAAAATAGATGAGGTCCAGGAACAGCAAACATAAAATGGAAATGCTCTAATTTCAGGATTATTTACAAGTAGCAAATCCCTGGAAGGTAAAAGAAGATATGATGTCGTGCACTATTCCCTTTGCTTGCATCAGTACATTACAATAAAATCCACATATAAAATGTGTCCTGTTTAAGGAAAGCAACAAGATAAGCACAATAAAAATATTACTAATATAACTAAGTGAACTTCAATTAGTTAGACGAATTGTGTTGAACAATCCATAAATCATTTCAAGAAATAAAAGGCAATTCAAAATAATGCTGCCATGTTAATATCCAATTACAAGGAAAAATTTAAAGCAAAAATGATCCTTTACATTCATATCTATTTGAAAATCAAAGCCTGTTCATTTTAACTACACTTAAGCCCCTAACTAGATGATGTGGATTATATAAACTTCTACATCAATTTCACTTAACTTTATCCCAATAGTTGCAAATACTTTGTCCTTTAAAGCAAATAAAAATTTCTCTATCACTCGAGGTTCTCAAGACCTGGCATTTGTTCCTATACTATATACAAATCTAAATAGCAAAAAACTCTATTATCAAGAAGGCTTGCTATTGGACTAAAGCCATAGAAAGATATGATTATGATCAAGATCCTTCATCTACAAATAGAATTTTGAAGTTTCCCTAATCTAGCATGATAAAAAGCAACCCAAAACTAGTCAATCACAAAAAAGAAAAACAAAACACAAGTTAATTGCATGATGATAAAGAATTAACCAAAGACCAAGTTATATTGGTATGATTTCTAAACTGATCACTCAACAAATAAATATTATCTCAGCAAATCACCTTTCTTCTTGATTCCAATTTTCTTCGACAAAGAACATAACTTTATGAGATAACAACTATACTCAGTTATATTAGCAAAAATAAAAGATCATACAAGGATGAAAGATGGGATTCTTCACAAACAAAAGTCTACCTGAAGAAGAGAAGTCACTTATGGAAAGGGATTCAAAAGCGTTCAAGGATGGCAAAGACTGATAAGCATACTGATCATCTTCTTCTTTCTGTACCCTCACCTTAACCCTTGGATACACTTACAAAATTCAAAAATCAAAATCAAAATACCAACTTCAGTAAATGAAGCACAATCAGAATCCAATAAACCAAAATTGTAACCTACTTGATTTTGACTTGTAGAAGCTTCAGAATTTGATAAGTAAAATGAATACCAAGAGTCAACCAGCTATCTCTGTTCCAGAAAAGTGAAAACCCCATATCAGCAAATAAGATCAAAACAGCAAAATCAGGATCATATTAAAAAAAAGATCAACAAATCATAAAAACCCAAATCCCAAAAAACCCACCTGACTTTTGAGTCTATCCTTCAGAACTTGACAAAGAACTCAAAACACTCCTGCTCCAGCTATTTGGCTTTAGGTTTCTCTAAAAAGGTCAAATCTTGGTAATGAAAGTGACAAAAAGGAGTGGGCAGACATGAGAAGCATGTGGTGAAAACCTGTGAATATTCAACGAACCACTATGAATGATTCTTGAAAATGGAAACAAATCTTTAAAAAAAAGGCAAAAATCAAGTTTGGGGTTCCTTTTTTTCCTCTATTCTTAAAGTTGATTAGGATTTTCTGTGGGGTTTATACTTGTATTATGCTTGTTTGGTTGAGAGGTCAAAGGGGCAAATTTGAGGCTATACAGAATGGGTCCTTCATGAAGCACTTTCGGCAAATTTGAGAGAATCTGATGCGTTTGACAAACATGTACGGTAGGCAATGGAAGAAAAGATCAAATGGTCAACTAATTGCTGGTTGCTTTCAAGTCTCAATTTTCAGTTCCCTTTTTGTATCTGTCTCTGTTTATTTTGGGTTCTTTACGCAATGTAACGTACCAAATAGGGATGTCAATGAAGTCGGACCAAGTGAAGTGCATCACGAACAAGAATGATAACGTGTTAATAGAAAAAGATTGTATTAGAATGAGATAGAGGCATTACATTGGATATTGTAAGTGGATGAAGATTGCGGAGGTTGATTAAGCTATGAGAAGAATAATTGGATCATACGGAATGCTAGTGAAATTTTTACGTAAAATATAAATAAAGTAGAGATAAAATGACTCATCGAGTTTTTTTATTTAGCGTCATAACTTTAGATGCCAAAAGAATGAAAATGGAGTACAAAATTGGGATAATATTCAAAATTGTAAAAACGATAAATGAATTAATATACTAAGTCATACTATGAGAGTTTGGGAGAGGATAGTCAAGAGTGTCTTTCTCGTAGAATCAATTCAAATTTATATCGGGGTGATCAATTACAAAAGTCATTCATCTTGTAAGGAAATCATTTAAAAGAACGTGAGGAGAGATTTACGTATTGGAGATGTTTAAAGTCTAGACACGTACCTAAACTTACATTGGTCCTTTCAAATTTATCTTAGCGATGGACGAATTGCCATAACATATTCACGAAGAGAAATTCCACGTGACAATTTTTAAGGAAAAGAAAAAATCATATTTTAATCTTTTATAATTTCTTAATTATTTGAATCATCTTATTTTGGATGAAATCTTTAACATTAGTTCGATTACAATTTTTTCATTTGGCTAAAAATAATTATATTCTTATCAAGAATACATCTGGCCCCAAAAAGTAAATTGTTATAACATATAATAATTGTATTTAGACTAAATTTTTTTAAAAAAAATATAAAATTAAATTGAGCGTTACATTACTCATGAATAATATTTTAATTTGAATTAACAAAATATTATCATGCTATAATTAGAACGTTACGAAAAATGTAACGATGAAATTATAATATATGGTTTGTAGTGACAGATATTTAGGCGGTAGGTAGTATCTATCTCAATTAGGGTTCCATAATACTGTAGATCTCAGAATTCTTCAACCTCAGAAAAAGGTCAGTAGTTTCTGTTCTGAATTTATCTTTGTCAAAACTCAATCTTTTCACTCTTGTGAAACTGAAATTTTTGCTTAAGAACTTGACTGATCGATTAGCAGGAGTATTATTGTATGTTTAACTTCTAATTTTTGAATTCAGTTTAGGTTATTTATGGGTTAATTTAGTATATGGTCACTGAACTTTATCTGCTGCCGGAAATTTGCCCTTTGGCATTGGATTTCTTGGGAAATTACATATGATGGTTGTGTTCTTTTGTTTTTCTGATTGGTTGGGGAGCTGGATTTGTGTATGTTAATGGATATTCCCTCCTTTCACTTTTACTTATCACTATTTCACTTATCCAAGTCGAACTTTATAAATTTTGAACAACATTTTTAGATGTATTTTTTCACTGTAGGATTGCAACTTATAACATTTTTCGTGTAATTCAATCAAATATTAAGTTTAGCTATTTCAATTTAGCTTTGAAGTTTCATCAAGTTAACCAAATGAACAGAGGGAGTATTTTAATTGGAATTTGCAACAGTTTTGGTGAATTTATGACTACTAATTTGTTCGCTTGATGTTTTGTTTTTTGAAAAAAAAAACATAGAAGTGTGATGAGTGATGTAAATTTGTTGATTATTTGCCTTTTTTCTCATTTTTGGAGTGATGGTCATTTAATTTTCTCAGTATATTCATTTGGATGCTTGAAGTTGGAATTCGGGTTCCCTGATGCAAATGATTCGTGTGCGTACCAGAATGGCACTTTCTGCTTGTGCGATGTTATATCGTTCCTCAATTTCAGGTTCTGTGCGTTTAATGACGACAGACACGCAAAGCATTGCTGCTAAGCTGAACAGCTCTGGACTGTTGCGGAGTCAGGCTCTTATTGGAGGGAAATGGGTTGATGCATATGATGGGAAGACTATAAAAGTCCTCAATCCTGCAACAGGAGAGGTAATAACAGATGTGCCATGCATGGGCGGGAGGGAGACGAACGATGCAATTTCTTCTGCTTATGATGCATTTAGTTCATGGAGCAAAGTTACTGCTGCTGAAAGGAGCAGATACTTAAGGAAGTGGTATGATTTGATAATGGCACACAAAGAAGAACTTGGACAACTTATGACACTAGAGCAAGGGAAACCTCTAAAAGAGGCTATTGGTGAAGTTAGTTATGGTGCTGGTTTTATTGAGTTCTCCGCTGAAGAGGCTAAACGTATATATGGTGACATCATTCCATCACCATTAGCGGATAGGCGATTATTTGTTTTAAAGCAACCAGTTGGTGTTGTTGGTGCAATTACTCCGTGGAATTTTCCTTTGGCTATGATTACCCGAAAGGTTGGCCCTGCTCTTGCTTGTGGTTGTACAGTGGTGATAAAACCTTCTGAACTCACACCCTTGACTGCTTTAGCGGCAGCTGAACTCTCCATTCAAGCTGGAATACCACCAGGCGTGGTGAATGTTGTTATGGGAAATGCACCTGATATTGGAGATGCACTGCTTGCAAGCCCACAGGTAAGAAAAATTACATTCACAGGTTCGACCAAGGTTGGGAAAAAATTGATGGAAGGTGCTGCTGCCACCGTTAAGAAGGTATCTCTTGAGCTAGGCGGTAATGCACCTTGCATCATCTTTGATGACGCAGATCTTGAAGTAGCTTTGAAAGGAGCTCTGGCGACAAAGTTCCGTAACACTGGACAAACATGTGTATGTGCGAATAGAATACTTGTGCAAGAAGGGATATATGATAAATTCGCAAATGCTTTTGCAAAAGCTGTCCAAAGCATGAAAGTTGGAAATGGTTTTAGTGAAGGTGTGGAGCAAGGCCCCCTAATTAATGAAGCAGCAGTACAAAAGGTTGAGTTTTTTGTAGATGAAGCTACATCGAAGGGAGCCAAAGTCCTCGTTGGGGGGAAGAGACATAGCCTTGGCATGACTTTCTACGAGCCTACAGTCGTAACTGGAGTTAATAATGAGATGCTCTTGGCAAAGGAGGAAGTATTTGGGCCAGTTGCCCCTCTTTTGAAGTTCAAAACAGATGAAGAAGCAATCCAGATGGCTAACAACACTAATGCTGGTTTAGCTGCTTATATATTCTCAACAAATATTAAAAGAACTTGGCGTGTCACTGAAGCTCTTGAATATGGAATTGTCGGTGTTAACGAAGGACTAGTTTCAACCGAGGTAGCTCCATTTGGAGGCGTGAAACAATCAGGTCTTGGCCGTGAAGGTTCTAAATACGGCATGGATGAATATTTAGAGATCAAATATGTGTGCTTGGGAAGTATGAGCTAAATCACCAATGTAAATTTTCTCACTAATAAGGGACACAATGGTGCCAGTCTCAATTTGGGTTTAATCCAGTTTTCTTGTCTTTATTATTATTTCCCCTTGGGTAAACACATTTTGAGTGTCTTGTTGCCTTACTCTTTTCAATACCTCTGCTCTTTCCTGTTATCAATTCTTTTATGTCTGGACAGGGGTTGGTCGGTCGGTTCTCCATTCATCCGACTAAAGGTATGGATAACAAGGCCATCTTCACAACCTACTTCCTTTCGTCCCCAGTGTTGAAATAAGGTAACGCGATTCACTTGAGTTACTCAACCGACTCTTAGCCTGGTGCTCAGATAAGGCAATTATCTTGTTCATCTTATAGTATAGCTGACTAACCAAATTTCATATACTCACACTTGCCCAATTTTCATGGCCAAGAGGCCACAAGACACAGTAGCATTAAGAGTTAAAAGGTTATATATAATAACAACAGTGTAATCCCTTAAATGTTATTTAAAATTACTTCTTGAGGATATTCTAAAGAGAAAAATGTAAAATATATTGAGAAAAATAGTAAAAAATATACATTCATTGTACAAAATATCTTAATTTATCTTTCAATATACTCATCAAATTTATATATTTTCGAGATAATAAAGCGTTAGACTAATACGACAATCGATACGATTTAAATTACATTTGAATATTTTTCGGGTATATATTGACCCTTAAAAAGGACCCGGAACTTCCATAGAGAGGGGTTTAGAGAGGGTTTTGGGGGAAAATGTTGAATTTAAGCAAACGGAACCTGCCATGGCAGCAGCTGAGGCGATTATCAACGGCGATTCGACAAACTGTACAAGATGAAGGCGACTGGATTTACTCATCGGAATGGTGGGACACAACCTCCGGTGGTGGCGACACAGTTTTCCGATCAATTTCCGATAAGGGAAACGGCGTCGTTTCTGTTGTAGCTTCTCCTTCTTCCAGACCAGTTCAGTCTTTCTTTATCTCCTTCATTCCAATTGAGATGTTGTTTTTGTTATTGGATGTGATATTTCCACTAAAAATGTTTTTTTTTCCTTTGACAGGAAAAGTCTTATTGGGGAAGAACAGAGAATTGGCTTCAGAAGAGGTATGAAAAGATGTATCCAGGTCGTGAACAGGAAGGGAATTTCAGGATTCTTGGTTACCAATGGCGTAATCTTCACTTCAATGAGGATACTCGTCAAAGTACAGTTAAAGTAATGGCCGCTTATAGGGATTCACATCCTGGTTCTATATTGTTGATGCAGCAGGCCGAGTGTCTCGCTGTTCCATGTATGTATCGCGTTGTTATTATCGTCTTGCAGCTCTTATGCAATTGTATAATCATGTAAAGACTGTCAATTGGTGAAAGAAAAAGAATGAACATAAATAAAGGGCATACTCGGGAATAGTTGGACTCTAAGGGCAACTTAAGGGATTGGAAGAGTAAATAAGCATGAGTATTTTGCTGCTAAAAACTTTTTCCCTTGAGCAACTAAGATGGTAAAGAATGTGCGACACTTTTCTCATTTCAGACCCCTTTACTTTAGGTACTGAGATGAGGGAGGGAGGAAGGGGTGGGGGTGGGGGATCATATGTCTTATCTAGTTACTAAAACCTACTTGTCATACTTCTCCAGTTCTCCTCAATGATAATCATTTCTTTCACATTTTTAATGTTGCATCTTTTTCATATCATCTCCTCTACAGATGTGAAGAGCATGGTCTCTGCTGGCTTGGCTACAATAGCATCTTGCAAATATGATATTGAAAGTGCAGTTTGTGGGAGAAAACCAATGAAAATTTTATGCATTGGGCATGGTGGAGGAAGCATTCCATTGTTTTTGGCGAGTAAAATCCAAGGTTTGGACTGAATGCTGTTTATCTTACCTCTTCTTCTCCTTTTGACATAAAAATCTCATTTTTACAGCAAGTATTGGGGCATATGATCTGTCATGGATATGATGCAGCTAGAGTTGATACAGGATACTCAAGATTATGTGTTTCTTGTATCATAGTTGACTCAACTATAATACTGACTGAATTCTTCCAGATTATGAAGGAATTCATTTGCCATAGTAGATGTACAGGATGGGAGTGGAAGAACAAATGATAGAATAGTGCCCTTTAACCTGAATAGTGGTTAGGGTCTGTAGGTTTTGCTTGGATCACATGGATTGGGGGTAAATAATGAAGGATTTGGTCTGCGTCATACAGAAAGTTCTTCCAGTATTTTTGTTTGGTTCACATGGATGGGGGTAAACGATGAAGGACAAACTTTTGTTCCTAATAGTACAACCCTATTATCTAAACATTACCAAGACCATAGTGGTCTCTAGACTTTTTAAAATATGCTTGTAAAATGAACATCTTGGAAAGCTTGTATTATTATTGTAAAATAGATATAAATATCAGATTACCTAGAAGAGAAACTAAGGTGTTCTCTGCTTTTAAATCCTGTTCTCATGTTTACTTTGTATTTGTCAATTGTTATTGTAACTTTGCCCAACTATCTATTTGGGAAATAACCCCTGCAATGTATCAGGTGCTGAAGTGCACATAGCTGAAATCGACCCTGTGGTAATCTCAGCCTCAGTCCAAGCAATGGGGTTCCCGTCTTACTCGGTTATGACCCCATCTGGTAGCCGTGCATACTCAACTCCTGATCCTATCCAAGAAGTTCAATGGAAAGGCATTCATGAGAGGATTCAATTACACGAATCAGATGCTGAGAAGTTTCTCATCGAGAGCAAAAATCTTTATGATCTTGTTTTCATCGACGCCTATGACGGTGAAGATATCTTTCCTCACTCCCTGTGGGATACACACTCTCCATTCCTCAATGCTCTCGCAGACCAACTTCACCCCAAGCATGGAACAATTGTCGTAAACCTTCACTCAGATGTAGACTTCAGGGATGCTGATTTCTGTCCACCTGGTTCTCACCTTTTGCCAATGGGAAAGTATATTTCGAAAGTGTGCAGATCATATAAAGAAGTTCTTTTAGGGAGTAAGAGTTCCTATAATGGTCTGGCTTATGTAGTTTCTGTGCCTTGGGTCTGTAATACATCTCTTGTTGTGAGCAGAGGTTTAGAGAAATCTAACAGGGATATGGTTATGAAGACCATCATGTCTAGATCCATAGTTGTTGAGAATATTCTTGACTTGCCATTTTCTTGTATGCAATATTTGAAACGAGGTTTTACTTTGGTGAATTAATATGAATTAGAAGTAATTTTTTGCCTTCTTTTCAAAGACGTTATATTAATCGAGGTGTGCATAAGTTGATCAAATCAAAAGATATAGCTTTTTAATTTTTATTTATTTTAAACTAAACAAGTAGCATAGCAGTACATGACTTTCTAACTAGGTGCATTTTCTTCTTGAACATTCATCCCAGCAGCTGCTCATTAACTCCTTATCTAATAAAAACAAAATTGTTAAAAAGTTAGTCATAAACTTGACTTATTGGAACAAACATAGATAGGAGGTCATTGGGGGAATGGGGGTGATAAAATTAGCAAATGAAAATATGATCTCTTCAATTGCGTTAAAGTTGAGCGGGTCATCAACCCGCATATTTATTATGAAGGAAACAATAATAACATATCCAGTGGAATCCCACAAGTGGGGTTTGGGGAGGGTAAAATGTACGCAGACCTTACCACTATCTCATAGAGATAGAGAATCTGTTTCCAGAAAACCCTCGTTTAAAAGAATCGAGCCCCATAAGCAGAAGGTACTACATATGGAAAAAAAAAAGGAAAAAAGAGAACAGGATGAACAAAAAGAAAAACGACTAATAATGAAAAACAAGTTAAGTATGTAAATACGATAAAAGTAAACAAAATGAAGGAAAATCTTGTTAATTTTTTAGAGGTAAGATTTGCGTATATTCTATCTTTTCAAACCTTACTTATGAAATTACACCAAATATGTTATTATTGTTATCGAGAAACCTTGTCAATATAATTTTAAAAATACATTTTTCTGCTTAAATGTTAATACACAACCATTATAAAGGTTTATATTCTCTTAGGTACTTAAAGAAAATAAATAAATTAATTAAAATTTAGTAAAAATTGATAGGCTACGTTATGATCTGTTTTTAACTCATTCAACTATTTTGACCAGCCTAAATTCAGTCCGGCCTAGTCATCTGACACCCCTAGACTTAACTCATTGGGAAGGGGGGGGGGGGGAGGAGGTATTATTACAACAACACCACATCCAGTAGAATCCCACAAGTGGGGTATGGGGAGGATAGAATACACTCAAATCTTACCATTACCTCATAGAGGTAGAAAGACTGTTTCCTGAGAACCCTCGTCTTAAAAATCGATAAGCGGGGGGAGGGGGGTATTATTGAATAAAAAAATATATGAAAAGAAGTATACCTTGTTTAAACTTGTTGCAATCTCCAATTAAACAAGCAAGCTTACAATTCCATTCTTTAGAAGAACTAGAATGAGGACATATACTGTTTATACAAATTTCTGTACAAACTGGATTGAAGAGACATGCAAGTTTACATTTCCATTCACAAGACAATTTTTCATCAATTCACATAATTATTATGAAGGAAACAACAACATATCCAGTGGAATCCCACAAGTGGAGTATGGGGAGGGGTAAAATGTACGCAGACCTTACCACTATCTCATAGAGATAGAGAGTCTGTTTCCAGAAAACCCTCGTCTAAAAGAATCGAGCCCCATAAGCAGAAGGTACCAGATATGGAAAAAAAAGGAAAAAAGAGAACAGGAAGAACAAAAAGAAAAGCGACTAATAATGAAAAGCAAGTGAAAGTATGTAAATACAATAAAAGTAAACAGAATAGTAAACAAAATGAAGGAAAATCTTGTCAACTTTGTAGAGGTAAGGTTTGTGTATATTCTATCTTTTCAAACCTTACTTATGAAATTACACGGGATATGTTATTGTTGTTATTGAGAAACCTTGATAAAGGTTTATATTCCCTTAGGTACTTAAAGAAAATAAATAAATTAATTAAAATTTAGTAAAAATTGATAGGTTATGTTACGATCTGTTTTTAACTCATTTCAGTTTAAATAACTTTCAACTATTTTGACCAGCCTAAATTCAGTCCGGCCGATTCATCTGACACCCCTAGACTAAACTAATTGGGGGGATGGGGGGGTGGGGGATTATTGAATATAAAAATATATGAAAAGAAGTATACCTTGTTTAAACTTGTAGCAATCTCCAATTAAACAAGCAAGCTTACAATTCCTTTCTTTAGAAGAAATAGAATGATTACAAACATTCCTTATACAAAGGTTTGTACAATAAGGATTGAAGAGACATGCAAGTTTACATTTCCATTCACAAGACAATTTTTCCTCACCATTAGCATTATTATTTGCTACAAAAATCACAATAATGAGAAGTTTCACTGTTAAAATCTTTGTGAAATTCATAATTTGTATCAATGTAGTTTTTTAGACTTTGGTAGTTTGGGTGATAAAGACTTTGAGGTATTGCTATTTATAACTAAAAAGATAATGGCAATCAAATTCAGTCAAACAAAATAAATGCACTACATTTTGATAATCAAAGTTAAGTTACTTTCTCAACTGTCACGGTTTTCTTTTTGAGAGTTAAATATTGTGAATTTTGATTGATTTTTTAAAATATATCTTTTCCTCATATTAATATGAGAAAATTTATTATTTATAGTAATTACTATAAATTTTTGAATTTTAAACTGTCGAATTAATCTAATCTACTTTAGCTCTAAAAATAAGTTAAATTGACTCTAGACGTTATAACTATTTTAAAACCTGAAAAGTGCAAAAGTAAATATAGTCAATTTGATTAGTAGTGTAAATGCAAGCTAGATTTAACTGATTTTGTGAGATATGCTTTTTTAGGGTTCTGTGCTCATTAAGAAATAATTAATTTTAAAATCAATAATAGGATGATTTATCTCACGTTTGATTAAGATAAAATTACGAAATTACTTATCCACAATAATTGATTTTGTGGATTACTTTTGACTTTATATTCTGGCTATAACATTGTGATTTTTGTGAAAAAAATCAGATTTCATGTTCTTCAATTCATCGCTGTAAGTGTTTAATTATGCAAACTCGTAACATGATTCTTTCATCTACAACGAACATGAGTAGCTAAATTGACAACTAGGATTGTAGGAACCATGAAGAACTAGCAAAGTAAAATCGAATAATTCGCAATCCTTAGAAAGTGTGTATGCATGTATTATTTATCTTTTCGTTTTGAACGCTTTTAACAATTGCAAACATTAGAACTCACCTATTTCTTACTTACTAGATCAAGGGGGTAATGAATGGGAAAAGAGATAAAATAACAGGATTTGACGTGATTACACTCGTCTAATCAACCTGAATAGATCAAGGGATGGTTGTATTGGGACAAGGTAAGGGTTAATAATGCAACACCCCATAGATGGATCAAGTCATGTGATGAAATTATTTGCTTAGTACCTAGATCAAAGGGCTAGGTGAACATAACTTACTAGTTCTGCATGTTACACACTAGAAAAGGTTATGATTATGAGGTTGCACTAAGTTAGGAATTCATGGAGAACACAATACCTTAGTTACTTCTCTCACTGAATTCACAACATTTGCATCGATTGTTTGATCATAGTTTAGGTTTAATTATTTCTTTTTATCAACCCCCTTTCGCGAAGTAAGTTGATTAGTTCATCTTAATTGTTTTAATTACTCCAAATCTAGACCTTAGTCCTCGTGGGATCGACCCTAACCATTGTTAGGTTCTATATTTGAACAACGACCGTTTGTACCTTAATTGAGAGGTGTAGTTTGGACGTGATAAAATATTGGCATCGTTGCCAGGGAATACGAATTTCAGATTGATTTAATTAGGGTGATTTGTGAGTTAATCCTTATTTTTCTTGATTTTAGATTGGTTTAATACGGATTTTCCTGAGACTTCGAGTCGTCGTTGTACTATTGAGACTTTATTTGTTGTCTTTTATATTAAACTTTGTATTTTTTTTAGGAAAATTTACCAAAATACACAACTTAATTTACATTATTCTCAAATATTCCCTACCAATTTTAAAAATCTCCAAAATCCCTCTTTTTCTATTTTTTCCTAACGTCCGATACACTCCATTCACAATCCCATCTCTTCCACAACAAACCCTATCTTTGCTCCTAAAATCAAGCTCAACGTGATTCAGTTACTTCCTACTTCTCTCCAATTTCAATCAACATTTTCTCTCTCTATTATTCAATTTCAAATTTCAAAAAGAAGGTAGGTTAACTTCATCTTTCCCATTTCAATTTCATACGAATTCTTTAGAAAATCACTGACAATTTCATTTTTTTCAAGTTTCATATATTGATACATATGGATCCTCCATTCTTTAGTATTGGGCTCACTCAATTAGAGTAAGAACAAGCTATTAGAGATGGTGTCTATAACTTTGACGATGATTCATGTGTTGAATATAGTGATTCATTCAACTATGGTGTTTTATATAATGGATTCAAATCTGTCGTTTAGTTTAGTTTTTTTCACAAATGGTTATGGAACAGTTGAACATGGTGATTCATTGAATATTGTGTTGAATATGGTGATTCATTCAACTATGGCAATTCATGCGTTGAATATGGTGATTCGTTGAATAGTTGAATATAGTGATTTATGTGTTGAATATTGTGATTCATATGTTGAATATGGTGATTCATTTGTTGAATATGATGATTTATTCAACTATAACGATTAATGTGTTAAATATGGTGATTCATTGAATAATTGAATATGGTGATTCATGTGTTGAATATAGTGATTCATTCAACTATTCAATAACTAGTCAGTTTTGGAATAATTCAATATGGTGATTCATTACAGTGTATCGCACTATTTTAGAATCATCCAAACCAAATCTAGGATGGGTAAATCGAGAGATATTCATGATGCATCTTCTCCCAAATTTCTAAAATTTTGAATCAATATAGGCTTAAAGAATTTTGAAATTTGAATTTGTTACGATTTGAAAGGGCTTAATTAGCCTAGTAAAATAAGGTAATCCATTAATTATGGGATTCTAAATAAATCTTCTATTATTTTTTCCTTATTTGATGCAACAACATTAAAGTCATCAATGTGTATCACCAAAGTAACATATGTATTCATGTTTCTCTAAAAAAGAGATTTTTGTAAATATGAAAAAAGTTGGGATAAATTGAAATTTGCTCATAACACTATGGGGATTATGTAAGTTATACTTTTTTTTATCAGACAACTTTGTATTTTCTCTTTTGCACTATGTAGAAGCTCTTGTACTCATGACTCCAAGTTTTAAGATTTTAAATTTAAGTGTTATGATTGTTCTATCTTAGTTTTATGTTCTTTAGTTGCTATCCAATTTTGGAAGGTGACAAGTTTGATATCAGAGCTCTAGGTTCGTTGGACTAGTGAGTCAAGAGTAGGGTGTCTGGTGGAGTCTCGCGGATCGGTATGTACACGTCCATACTCATCTTCGGGAGGCTACATGATACTTGACAGGAAAAGATTTCAGTCTTGTTTCCATTCGTGCGTTTCTTCATATCAATTGTTTTGAATGTATCTAATCTACTCTTTCTGCCTAGATGTCAATGACTAGAGCCCGCAAAAATAATGACTAATATGAGTATTTTTACCACAATATCCATATTAGTTAAAGTATAATTTTGAGAATTGAAAAATAATTTGTGAAATAATTAATTAGTGTTGGTGATAAAACATGAAAAATAGTAATATATTTTCTCTTGATATGAAAAAAGTGAGATGTAAAGTAAAAATATAGCGTATCAAATAATATCACATAAAATATAGCGTGTCAAATGATTTGATAGAAAAATATTTTAGTGAATTTTGTATTTTAGAGGTTGATCTACAATAAATTCTAAAGAGTTGTTTGATTTGAAATTGGAAAAAATTACAAAAGTAGACACAATAACACTATAAATTGCCAGAATTTTTTTATTTACTAAAATAACAAAATATTTACCAAAATATACCATTTTATTCAGCTTAATTTTTGTACCTTTATTCATTAAATATTTGTTATTCCAAATTGTCATTCCCAAACCATTAATTGACTTGACATTTTAGCCCCTAGGTTGACGCGCCACAACTTTAGCTGGCGCGTCTCCCCATTTTCTCATCTAACATTTCACTTTTTGATTCAAAAACCATTAGCTTAAACAAAGTCTTTTCTTCTTCTTCATTTTCCTTTCAACCGACCTTTATCCAGGTAACTCGACCCAATTCTTTTTTTAAAAAAAAGAATTTCTTGTATTGAAATAAAAGTTTTGTTTGTTTGAATGATTGTATATGTGTTTTTTTTTATAATTTTTTTTGATTTTCTGTAGTCGTCTGGGGAAGTTGAAGGGAAGAGTAAGGGTATATTGAAGTTGAAGCGAAGAGCAAAGGGTCAAGTTTTGTTCTTCTGTTGTCACTTTTTATCTTGCAAAAGTCATTGTTCTTCTTTAACATCCATTCAAACTTTCTACGTTCCAGTTAATTTCAACGAGATCTTTTTTTTTGTATTCAAACAAAAGTTTTGCTTGTTTGAATGATGTTATATGTGTTATAAGTTTGTATTTTTTTTAAGATTATTTTTTCGTTTTCTGGATTTTTTTTTGTCAGAAGTGAAAGGAAACAACTATGGAGGTCACCCCTACTAGGAAAAGCCCAAGGTTTCAAAGTAATGTTATTTCTGTTGACAACACTCCACATTGTTCCTCTAGACCTGGCTTTTATCTAACTGTTTACACCCCATCCCCTCAAAAAAAGAATGACCCGGTTGGTGTTAACAAAGAGAAGAACCAATGCATGAATATTAGTTCTAGCAAGAGCAAGGTTAATGTAAGTGCCAAAAGGAAGGGTAAGGAGCCCATGTCTCAGAGAAATTTGCCCCACGATAGAGATTTCGAGGACGAAATCTCAATTTCTAAGAGATCCAAGATTAACAAAGGGCTGAATTCCTCCACTCCTAGCAATCCCAAGGTATTTTGTTGGTTAAAATGTGTTTTACTTCTAAATGAGTGAATTCTTTA
>JBCEWC010007468.1:0-21381 GCA_038996855.1 Solanum aculeatissimum | reverse complement strand
TTTGAATTTTTGAAACGTATTATTGGCCTTTTTGTTGGGAATTTGATTAGGATTTATTTAGCAAATTTTAAGGGATTTATGATGAATCATCAACTATGAATCTAGTTTTTGGCTAATGGATAGACACAAAGCTTATTTTAAGGAATTTTTGTAAATTTGAAAAGGATTGAGATAAATTGAAATTTTCTCTTAACACTATGGGATTTATGTAAGTTAACCTGGTAATTATCCCTTGTTTTTCCTCCTTGGCCAGCTTTTACTGCACTTTGGGCTTCATCTCTAGTCCTCCTTTAAGTTGGACTAGGAACCCTCCCAACCCATACCTGAATGGTCTAAAAGCCCAAATGAAACTATAAAAAGCCCAACAAAAATTTGACCGTTAGTATCCTTCCAACGGCTAGTTTTCTTGCTCCTCTTTAGCTGCAATTTAACTCTTAACGCCACTATATATATATTACAACACAGAAATAGAACTTCTGCAAAATACCATCAAACTAATCTTTCTTCCTCTCTCACAAATCCCCTTTAAGAAAGCTACGTTATCAATCAAAAAAGAAAATCAATTTTTGAGCTAATTGTTTCATACCAAATGGCTGTTTTTCCAAGAAATGTGCTTTCTTCTTCTTCTTCATCAGTAGTGGCAGTTGTGTTTTTCCTACTGCTGAGTTTCACAGAAGCCAGAGACCATTTGGTTGGTGGAAAAGCTGATTCTTGGAAAATCCCATCTTCTGAAGCAGATTCCCTCAATCTTTGGGCTGAAAAATCGCGATTCCTTGTTGGAGATTCTCTAGGTATATGTTCAGTTTTTCAGCTCAGAAACATATCTATGTCTTGAAGTCGAAAAAATGTTAACTTCTGAATGATTTTTTTTTTTGTCAGTGTGGAAGTATGATGGGAAAAAAGACTCTGTTTTGGAAGTGAGCAAGAGGGATTATGTGACATGTAACACATCAAGCCCAATATCAGTACACAATGATGGTGACACCAAGATAGTGTTGGAACATTCAGGGGCATACTATTTCATAAGTGGAGCAAAAGGGCATTGTGAGCAAGGACAGAAATTGATTGTGGTGACATTGTCTGAGAAGAACACGAGGAGATTCGCGAATGCACCAGCACCTTCACCAGTAGAATTTGAAGGTCTTGCACCAGCTCCTAGTAGTAATGCTGTTAGTTTGAAGGCTAGTTTGGTTATGGCTATTGGGGTTTTGGTGGGGTTTTTGGCTTGAAGAATAAGTTTTTTATGGAATTGAATTTTTGAGGTTTTGGGGGGGGAAAGGATAGGTGGCCTTCTTGGTCATTTACTCCTTAATATTATTATTATTATTATTCTTTTATTCAATTTGTTGTTTATTTTCCTGCAATGTTAATAAAAGTTTGATGGACTGATATATATTGTGTCAATCAAAATACTCCTAAAGTGTTGAGTAGCATAATCAAATGACTTACTTTGATTTGACAGAGTTTAAAGAGAATAAAAAACCAAAAAAGGAAGAACTTTGATGCCTAATTAAGAATTGAGATCAAGTTTAACAAAATAATTTTTCTTGTGGCATAATATTTCACAAGTTAAGGCTTATGTTGTGGAAATGCATTTAAACACTACCATCCCACAAAAGTTCTCTCTAAACTTATGCTAAGCGAATTAGACGAAGAAAGTAAGGGATTTTGCATAAAATTTCATTAAGTAAGCACAAATGAAAGATCATTAGACAAATTATAAGGAGTTTCCACAGTCCCAAGCATCAAAGAAGAAGCCCCTTAGCCATCTGAATAAGGGCTAGTAGGCTAATGGAACTAGACCACAAAGATTGGTTCCTCGCTTATACGACTTCGGTCTTCGAAGAATGATAGGAAGACTCGAAGGCTTGGAATGATAGCAAAAGCAGAAAGCCAATGCATTAAAAAGGAGAACTTTAAGGTTAAATTCAACTAAAGTAATGTGAGATTCTTTTTTGGACCGACCAAAACAGAAAGGTACCACATAAAATGAGACAAATGGAATAATTTGTATGACACAATTTGAATTTGGAGAGTCAAACAAGAAATTTTTTAATCGTGATTTAAATTACTAATTCTTGTGGCTTTATAGTACTTTTTAATGTAGTTTCTAAATAAGTAAATTAATCTATAAAAACTCTACTTCCGAATGCACGATAAAAAAATTGGAAGTTTAACCATCGAAAAATATATCATGTAAATTGAGCTAATTCCATATTTACATGTAATTTTTTTTTTAATTTTTTTTTAACTTTTTAAAAACGTTTTATTAACGTTACAACCAAAATTACACATTCCTAGGATACCACCTTTATTCAAACGGCTACTTTAGTCCCAACTCCTCACTATAAATACATACACTGAGAAACCTTATTCATATCAAAGATTTGGTTTTTGGATCTAATAAGATTTGGTTTTTTGAGCTTAAGATTTGATTTTTTTGAGCTTATTATATTATTTATTTCCTCATATCAAATGGCTGATTATTCAAGAAATGTGCTAGTAGTTGCTGTTCTTCTGAACTTGTTCTTCTTGAGCTTCACAGAAGCCAGAGACCATTTGGTTGGTGGACAAACTGATTCTTGGAAAATCCCATCTTCTGAAGCAGATTCCCTCAATCGTTGGGCTGAGAAATCGCGATTCCTCGTTGGAGATTCTCTTGGTATGTTCAAAAATCTCATCTTTATACATAAAAAGGTTCAATCTTGATATTTGTTATGGTAAGGTGTCTGTGTACACGCCACTTATGAGATTACACTAAATATGTGACTTTTTTTTTGTCAGTGTGGAATTATGATGGGAAAAAAGACTCTGTTTTGGAAGTGAGCAAGAGGGACTATGTGACATGTAACACATCAAGTCCAATATCAGTGCACAATGATGGTGCCACCAAGATAGTGTTGGAACATTCAGGGGCATACTATTTCATAAGTGGAGCAAAAGGGCATTGTGAGAAAGGACAGAAATTGATTGTGGTGACATTGTCTGAGAAGAACACGAGGAGATTCGCGAATGCACCAGCACCTTCACCAGTAGAATATGAAGGTCTTGCACCAGCTCCTAGTAGCAATGCTGTTAGTTTGAAGACTAATTTGGTTATGGCTTTTGGGGTTTTGGTTGGGTTTTGGCTTTTGAATTGATGAGAAAGTTTTTGTAGAGATGTTGAGAGGGGGATTTTTTGATTCAATTTGTTCTTTACCATTTCATTCCATCTAATAAGGGAAAACAGGAAGCAAATATTTGGATGAGTTATATAAGCTGTCAGTTTTGCTATACTGTGTTTACAAAAGGAAAAATCTAAGTTGGGCAGTTAAAATAATTAAATTATTCATGATCAAACTTAATTGAGAACACCATTACTGTAAAACAAAATTGAAGCTTTCTTTCTGGTTTAACTCAATCACTTCATTCCTTCTAATCCTGCTGGCATCCCTAAGCTCTGAGCAAGATTGTTCATTCTCTCCTTCATTGCCTGACATCCAAAGACATTTATTTTGCATCCAAAGTCATTATCACAAACAAAGGTAGAGTTCTTTTGTTCTCACCACTACACTTTTCTGGTGAGCGTCCTTGTACGCCTCTGTAACTAGAAGTGAGAGTTCCTGCATCCATCAAACATACAGTATGCTCAATTGAAAGAACAACACAAGACCGACAAGTTTCATACGGAGCTAGTTTAGACCAGGCCAAATCTTTTACTTCCTTTCTTTTTTGATTAAAACTGGTAAGTTTCTTGACACAAATAATAAACAAAGGAGAGTAGACAATCAGTATCCGTTATAACATGGGTGGGGTGCAGCCGTTCTCCGGGCTACCCTTTGTATTCAAAGAGTATAACAATCTATAATCATGGTTCATGGATTTACATGTGCTCTGGAAAGAGTTCGCATAAATAACAAGACTCTTGTTAAGCATACTGAAACTAAAACTCAACTGGACATGTAGAAATAAGAATCTAATACTTGGTTTGCTTCTACTTCACCCAATTTTTCACACATCATGCTGCCTAGCGACAGCCTGAATTTAATTGTGTCTGTGAGACTCTGACTCGGAGCAACACACTCATACCTAAAGCCAAGGTCCACACAAATACAATTTCCAAAGAATCAAAACAATCAATCACTTGAAACACTCATATCTTTGCTCTACTTTCTTTTGCAGTAATACCATTCAGTTCGAAATGCAAAGGAGTCTTTTACAGTTCAATATGGATAATGTAATAAAGAGGGTAACCTATACAGATTGAAGAGAAGATATCGAATCTTGAAAATTTGGAGGAGCCAACACAAATATTGCATATTACTTCCTCCATTTCAATTTATGTGTGAAGTTTGAATAGCCATGAATATATGAACTTACTTCAGATCCCAAGTCCATTGCAGCATCAGTTATTTCAATGCGCACTGGCTGTTGGTTACCAGAAAGTGTTGCCTATAAAACAGCCCAGATCAGAATGTAAGCAGTCACAAGACATCAAAGAGAAATCATTTCAAGAACGATTTTTGAATCTTTGCAGGTTTATCAGTGTCCATATGAGAGAAATGTGGAGGGATTAGGAGAGAAACAAAAAGCTTATCTTCAGGAAAGCAATCAATACCTTTATAAGTTCACCTTCACAATAGCCATCAAACTCTGCACTGTAAATTAAGACAGAAAAGTAACACAAGATTTTAGAGTACAGAGTAATGAAAGAGTGACTGCAAATCATAAAACGGATATGGAAAAATTTATCAGGTACACCTACGCTGCAAGTTCTTTCTGCACGCGTACTGCCTCGACTTGAACAACCATTTGGGCCTTCTTTACAGTTTCATATAGATTTTGCATGTTTCCAAGTATTCCAGCCTGGATTGAAGTTAGATTGATCATGACAAAGAAACATGATGATTTTGATATCAAGCAAGACCACCAACCACCAGACTATTTTTTTTCCTAAAGCAAAATAACTACACATGAGTAGGAAGCTAGATACAAAGCCTAAGAAAAAAATGATTAGTGGTCAACTACTAGTTGCCAGCATACATTCCACAGCAATTTGATATCAAGATCAATAGAGAGACTGTACATAATTGCTACACCAAATAACATCTTTCAAATACATGGAGATCCATGTAGAAGAAAAGAGACAAATAATCTATGCTTCAAAACTATGACTAGAGAAGGACGCTCCCGGATAAATGGTGGACGAGGATCTTTTCACTCATTTTCATAAAGTCTTGCAACAAGTTTTCTTCTCACTCTTTCATCAGAAAATTCTGAGAGCTCTTAGAAAATATCAGACTATTGAGAGTTTCCAGAAACACTTCAAAGAATTTTGTTAAGTAAATTGATAAAAAAAGTTATTGTTTCAAGTAAATTTATAAGGTTTTTTTGTTTTGTTTTAAGTAAATTTATAATATACTCTCTTGAGTAAATCTAAGTATCATCTCTAATTGTGTACCATGAAAAAGATTCTGTTTAAGTAAATTTGTGAGACATTCTCCACAGTAAATTGGAGTGTCATCTCTAAAAAGAATTTCTGTACTCTGTGGTGTATATTTCTGATATAATGGAATTACTCCTCGTTGCTGGTTGTAGGCATACTTGAAACGCCATAAAATTTATAAGTCATCTCTCTGTCTCTCTTTTATTGGATTTATTATCATATTTTGTCCCCTTCAAATTGAGGGTAATTCCTCAACAAGTGTGCAATGTTGATCTTCTATGGTTATCCCATTTAAGAATTTCTCAAGACTAACATGGAACTCTGCTCTTAGCTAGCGTTTGGTCATAGTTCCAAATACTTTTGGCAAGTCATTTTTGGGTGAAGTTCCATCATGTGTTTGGCCATAGATTTTAGGAGAAATATTTGATTAAAGAAATATGATTTATACTCATAAGTTCTAAAAACTAATCCCTCTGTCCCATTTTATGTGGCACTCTTTCCTTTTTGGTCCGTTCCAAAAAGAATGTCACCTTACTCTAATTGGAAATGGATTTAACTTTAAAATTTCCCTTTTACCCTTAAGCAAATGATCCACAACCACGCAAATATCTAAGAATGATTTTAGACCACAAGTTTCTAAAGTCTTCCCTTTTTCCTTAAACACCGTGCCAAGTCAAAGAGTGCTACATAAAATGGAACGAGGGGAGTATTAAAAATACCCATAAGCTTGTATTATCATTTTATATAATGATCATGTTTCGTGAATAATCATGACAACAAACACAATTAATATGAATCTGAAAAAAGAGAAGGAAAACAAAAGAAAAATATCATTGATTTATATATGGAAAACTACTATTAGTACTTGTAATTGGAAGTGACTTCGGAGATCAATCTCAGATAAAAACTGTATAAAGTAAGTATATAACTGTATAAATTTTGTACAGCGAATAGGGACTGAAATTCAGACCAAATCTATAAATGATGGGTGTTTTTATAAAATATAAAATTTGGGGTAATTTTTAAATTTCTAAAAGTTTTCGAATAATAGAATTTGGCCCAAATATTAATCTTAAACAGCCTCACTATCTCTATGAGGTAGTGGTAAGGTATGCGTACATTTTACCCTCCCCACTTGTGGGATTCCACAGGGTATATTGTTGTTGTTGTCCCAAATATTAATCTTTTCTTCTAGTATTTGGGAATTTGGATTGTTCGCCAAATAATTTTTAAATTTAAATTTTGGGAATATCTATGACCAAGTTTTTTCCCTAATATTATTGGGAATATCTATGGCCAAACGTGTCCTTAGTACCTTAATAGTGAAACTTACAGACTTACACCAAAGAAATGCTTCAAAAGATCGATGAGCTTGCTAAATGTCTTATTTTTTGTATAGTTGAAGTAATTTGACTCCTGTAAACTCCCCAGACAACTTTTTGGATTTTGCTAGCTTTAGAGCTCACTGTGGTGGAGCTAACAAACTCACTTTTGCTCTCATTCTTTTGTGTACTACGTACATCTGGTTGATACCTTCAATGAAGCCTATTACTTCATCCAAAAAAAAAAGGCTTGATAACATTGCTACTAGCATTAATAGGTTTATGTCGTATTTTAGGACATCTTCGCCTCCTATTGAACTTATTTTGTCATATTAACTTGTTTTTTTCCCTTCATCGAAAAGTAGCAAATTTGAAGATCAGTCAAGCAAGTCGAAGATCTGCTGAATCTAAAAACTCAGTGACAAGTTTGCTACTTCATTTTCTTCTAACAGAACTTTGTGGATTAGTTACCAATTTCTGGATGGTTAAGAAGCACACAACAAATCCACTCGTTCACTCATGCATCATCAGAGTGTAATCTTAAATTGATACTTAAAGGAGAATAGGAGATTAGCTCGAACGCAAACCTGCGTCGTTACATCAGCCTCAATCCTCAGCCCATTGTAATACCCTCAAGCTATGTTGCTCGGACTCTTCAAAAATGTCGATGGGTGCGTGTCGGATCCTCCAAAAATAGTGTATTTTTGAAGGATCCGACACGGGTGTGGCAACATTTTTGGAGAGTCCGAGCAACTTAGCCCTCAAGACACACACTCTCTGGCCTTCTTCAGCCTATTCAAATCGGTATCCCTCCCTCCTTTCCTATGTCTACTTCTAGAATTGGTAACTCAGATCTTGTGCTTTTAATCTGGTCTGCTTACCTGGTCCATACACTTCATAAATTGTTGTTTTTTTTTCATGTTTCTGATTGTCTGATGTGATTATTTACAATTAGGATTCTTCTCTCCACTTGACGGTATTATTATGTATTGGAAACACACACTTCTAGACAGTGATGTTCAAATGTACTCGGGAAAGGAAACATTTAAATGTGACTATTGCAACTAAAGATACAGGAAAGGCACATAATATCAATTTACATTTGAAGTTTCAGATATAGTGATTAAGCAAATTATCTAGTGCAAGCAAAACGGGTTTACCAAAATATAATCAACAAAAGTACTCATTATTAATAAAGAGGCAAATGAAATGGCGGTAAACATTAGCTCTTGTAATGATAAAGCTATGAAAAATTTATAACCATGATGGGAGACCTCACATCCAAGATGACAAACCTCAAAGGTTAAAAGGCGATACTACAGGAAAATCCTACTAAGGATCACTTGGAGATCTCACGCAGTGGTTGTCCATAATATAAAGAATCAAGTAGACCCCTGCGAGAATTTAGCACAAATTATGCTTTGGTATAAAGTAAAGAAGAGAATATTCTGAACCTTTGAGGAATTATCATCACTGTTATTATCCTTTTTGCCACCAAACAAGCCATGAACATGGAAGGATCTCCTAGCTTTCTGTCCATCTCGTGATGATACACTTGAAGGACCAATAAGTAGGGTACTTGAGTTTGATTTACCTAAAACATGATAAAGGTATGGCACATCAAAATCATTTCTAGAATTAGTCAGAAACTTTGGCATAGCAATATACGTCATAGAACATATCGGAAACTAAATGGATTAGCTAAGAAGAAAGGTAAGTGAGCATGAGGCATAAAAGACAACAGAAAAGACTAGTTCTGCCTAATCTAATGAAACACTCTCCAACGCAGCTGGTTAAGCCATGGCAACAGTAAAGACCAAGCATTTTTTAATCATTAACATCAAGCATTTTACTAGCTGATATACTTCTAAATAATTCAGAACTTGAGGGGGATCAGAGTGCGCACCATATTGATGCCTGTTAGAATGATTTAATCATCCAAATTCTGATCCTAATACATTGAGTCTGCACAACGCCATTAACTTCTTATTGTCCATGTGCGACATTGTGAAAGGGTGAGATATATCATCTAATGACCCCCTCACACATTATAAGTTAAAATCACGGCCCGTAAAAAGAACAAAGAATGCAAATGCCATGATGAGTGGCCAATGGAAGGAAATATCCTTACAATGTTAAAGCTTGATTGATTGAAAAAACACAAAAGATGAAAATTTCTTACAATAATAAACAGTCACAATGTATTGAACATTCTTTGTTTGTTTATCAATTTAACATAAAAAGGATTGCCTTGCTTGATTTGTTTACTCATCCACGTAAACTTCACTGAAGAGCACACCAAATAGTCACTGTAACACGAATATAAGTTGTGTGCTCTTCATTATCTCCTTCAAATTATCATGAAAACTCATCAAGTAAAACCTTTTCCTTTTTCTTTCTTTGGAATCTCCAACCTCCGAATCCTACAGAAGCACCGGGCCATACCCTCCAAAGCACAAACTAGACTTCTTCCTTTTATCAACGCACAAGAAAAACATACAAAACAAACCTCTAGAATAGGCTTTTTATGGTCTAAAAGATTCTTCTACAGTCCATCTAATATAGTTTTGATATTATATATATCCAATATAAAAAAAAAAACTAAAAGAAGTGCAACCAAATTACCAACTAGGCAACCAGAAAAAAGTACCAGTTACAAATAAACTCTTCTTTTTTGCATCAGAGCAAGTAACATCACACAAATTTAAAACACTTCCATTAAACATGGTATAAACAAATGGTCAGTACGGTCTAGTGGTAAGTGCACAACGCATAGGAGCGATTTGGTACAAAAGATAATAATCTCAAGATAAAATGCAGGATTATTTTATCGTGAGATTGGTTAGGGATATTAGTTAGTCCTGCAATTATACTACATCCCATCCCCCATACCAAATGACCCCTTCAATGTTTGGCCTGTTAAGTGGAGAAGGGTAGGGACAGGCTCATTATCCATCGAGTTTTGAATCGTGCACCACTGTCTCTTATGGGAACGGATTTCTCAGTTCTCAGTTATCAAAAACAACATCAAATGATGTGTGAAGTAGCTAAAAATTGAGTCTTTTCAAATATACAAGTAAATCCAAAACTATGGTCTTGATAATTTTTCCAAAAAATCCATCAAGAACCCGAATACCCAAGATGCAGTATTGTAAAAGCACTAAACCCCATCAAATTTCAACAAGAAATACAGACAAGATAACCAATATAAACAGTTAAATTTGCTAATTCAACCAATCTTGAAATTGAACAAAATAATAATTTGCTGGACTTACTGAAAGAGAGTGAAGAAGATGAGGGGCATTTATGGTCATTTAGTCTGTGACAATTGGGGAATCGAGCTGTTAAGGTAGCACTTGCAGAAATCGCCATTCTATACACTGGAGGTAGCACTTCTCAGCTGTGCCAAGAGGAGGTCACATATATGTATATTTATGTAAGAGAAAAATACAAGTATTATTGCATGTAGTACAATACTAATAATGCACTAGGAAATGTCATAGTGTAATACTCCCTCCGTCCATTTTTAGTTGTTACAATTTCTATTTTTAGAGTCGAACTATATAAACTCTGGCTAACATTTCAAGATATATTTTTTTATGATATGAAAAATATTGTAATCAATAATATTTTTTTGTATAATTATTGAATATCTAAATTTTTATTTTTAAAATATCAAATTAATTTAATTTAACTTTAAAAATTAATCAAATGACTTACAGAAAATGTGATATGACAAGCTAAAAAGGGACGGAGGAAGTAGTACTCTATTTATTATTATTATTATGGAAAAGACTAAATTTATGCTTGAGCTATTCAAAATGAGTTAGTTATCCCCATTGCATTTTAGCTTGAACTATTTTACTTTTAAAATAAGAACTTTAAAATTTAAAATATTTTTCAAAAATAATTTTAAATTTTTGTGTGTTGGTGGGGGGAGGGGGTGGGCTGATAGGGGGTCGAGGCAAGGAGTGGATAAAAAATAAAAAATTTAAAATATTTTTGTAAAATAATTTTAATTTTTTTTAAGGAGGCGGGATAAAATAAAATATTGTAATTTGATGTTGGAGAATAATTTTGAAAAAATTTTTCCGTAGTTTTTGGAGGGGAGTCATTTTCCTTAGATATGAGAAAAATAAGTTGATTTGAAAATAAAAATCATTTAAACCAACCAAACATGAGAAAATTGAAAAATATTTTTCTTTCATACCAAACACACCCTTAATTTGAGTGTCCTATTTCAACTTAACACAAAATTTAAGAAATCAAAAAAATTTGTGAAATATTGTGATTTTAAATATCCATAAAATATACTAAAATATTCTTTAATCTCATAGTTTTAAACATGAAATATGAAAAGTTTTAAAATAAAAAATTATCAATAAAAGAAAGAGATATTCTCCAATAATACACCTAAGTGTGGATTTGTGTTTGGGCCTCTTTTTGGTTTCTATTTCATTGGATATGGACTGCACAAGTTTGGCCCATTTTTCGTCCCCTGCATCGGTGTATATCAACACTGTATATCAGTGTATATTTCCTGTATATTGATTTTATACAACCCATTCCCGTGTATATCAATTCTCCTTTCACTCGAACAAGATGGGAGCTGACTCGAAGTTCGTTGGGCTTGACCAACTTAGAAAAATGCAAGGACTAAATTAAGAAAATATTTACCATTTATAGCAATAATAATTTATTTTCGCTGAACACTTAGAGTACAGTTTTAATTCATATTGCAGAGAACTTTTTATAAAACATATATAATACAAGTTTCATTGATAGATAATACATTTATCACACACTTTAATACATTTATAATATAATATAATATAATATATCATTTTCTTACCAAACAAGCACAATATATTTCAAAATATTTATAATACATTTATATTGCATGCATAATTCACTTTTAATACAAAGTGCAGATTTATCATAGTATTATTATATATTTCTATAAATGATAATAAATAAAAAATATTACTAAAATCAGTAATTATTTATTAAAAAATAACCGTCTCAGTAATTTTTTTCTTTCTATCTATTTCATTGGATATAGACTGCACAAGTTTGGGCCATTATGCGCAAGTCAAAACTGGCCCAATTCACAGACCCCTTGCACGTATCATTTCTTTGTATACCCTAGGTATATGATATGTCTTTGTAGTATATCCTTAAATATATTGTAGTATATCTCTAAATACTTTGTACCTAATTAAGGATTCTTAAATCGATTGTAATTAGAAGTAAAATTAGGTTTGTTTGCCATTTTAGACAATGATCATTCACATACCATCAAATCCAATCGACTCCGAGTACTATCAAGACCTATATGAGAGTTTTTCAAATTGACAATCATCACCTATGAGCCGGTGATGATACAACGAAGCGATGTCGTTGTCATATCCATCCAATACCTTGTCAGGGTAAAGGACATCTTATCAATGGATCCACAATAATAACATCAAGTCCTCTTTTTGGGACAATACAGAAACATCTGATTTTACGGTTCAATCCTGTCCTATGCTGGCTACGTAATTGTTGAGTTTAAGTCAGATTTACTCTTACTCAATTTAGTGCTCAATATTCCTTCCAAGACTCAACATGCTCATAAGACATCAACCTTATGGTTAACTCATTCAATTAGTCTCATTGGACATTTGTCAACTCAATTCATCACATCAACTATCAACTCTTTGGTTATGAATATTCTTTTAAGATTAGCTCATGACTCATAAAGACTCTCTATCATGCATCATTCTAACTCATAGTATTCAGGAAATAAAAATAGAGTTAAAACATTTAGAAAATTTATGGACTCTTTAGGCTCAAATTATACTCATGCATACTTATTTAAATGCAATATGTAAAAATAACAAGAATTCATTCTAGGGTTCATGTTGAAAAGTAAAATCATTTATTTTGAGTATTTAATTCATAAAAATTGTAATTCATGCAAGATTATATAAGAATACATTAGGATTTAAGAAAAATCTTCAAGAAATATTCATGGAAGACTCAATTCGTTCACAATTCCATCAATTCGGGTTATGAGGCACATGGAAGAACACTTATGAGGCACATGGAAGAACTCAATCCATGTTCTAGTTAGCCTTACATACCTAAAAAATTTAATTTTTGGAATGGTTTGGAAGAACTCATAAGATCCTCTTGAAACCTTAGCTATTTCTTTCTTGAAACCTTGCTTTGAGTTGGAGAATGTATTTTAGGATGAAAGAGTTGAATATATATGTTAGAGACTTATTCAGGTATAAAAAGGACAAGTTAAGGCTTTGAAAGGGTGAAAAAAATACCAAAATAATTCTTCTTGAAAATGTTGTAAAAGTCATCCACGGGTCAATCTACGGCCCGTAGAAACTTCCACGACCCGTAGAAACTCATCCGTAAACTTTTGGGCAAATTTCGAGATCTCTAAATCCATTCCACGACCTCAAACTATGGCCTGTAGAAGCATCTACGATCCATAGTTGGGTCCGTCAAGTTAAGGGCTCAAAAATGGACTTTCAGAAGTTTTTCCACGAGTTACTAGGATGGGTCGCCCTTCAAACCACGAACTGTAAGTCAGGTTGTCATTTTACTCTGCACTGACAGTCTGTAATAAAATCACCATAATGTTTTACTCCAAACTCTAAATGAGGTGAAATCGGTGGCGTTAGAAAGATAATTCAAAGACCTTTCATTTGGTAGGTTATATATCAATTAATTCTTTGTGTGCTAAAAGTTATGATCATTTAAATTTGACCCTTGTATAATCTAACATGAGAAACTCAATTGATAGTAAAGTTTTGAACTCGGCTAAGTATTAAAGGTCCCTTATGACCCTAATCCACTTCCCATATGTAAGAATGAGTCTTGAAACATAGGTGCATGTAAGAATAGAGTTATGTGGTGTCACAATAAGTGGGTATTGCCTAAATTATATTTTTTACTTTAGACTTATGACACTCTGATTAAGTTCCTTATCTTCGGAGTTGAGTTAATTATTGAGTTGTGTATCTTGATTGTGTTATTTCCTTCCCAGTTATTTTATATACTCGTACATTCCACGTACTGACGTCCATTTCGGCCTGCATCTTTTCGTGATGCAGAGACGGATATTAGAGATCATCGGCAAGCACTTCGTTGAGGATCCTATCTCTATAGCTGATTGATGAGTCCTCCCCTGCATTCGGAGGATACCACTTATGTCTCTCTTGCTTCGAGTTTAGTATTTGTATTTTGATTTTAGGTAGTCATGAACCTATTGTTGACACTTTCTAGATGCTTAGAGATAGAGGTTTCATAAATAATGACGAATTAGAGTTGATGTTTTTATTTCTTAGACTTGTACTCTTCAAACTATTTTATATAATGATTTATGTGACAGACTTTTAGGTTTTAGAAAACGTTATGTAATAGATTTTAGTAGTTTTTGTTATTTCTTGCTTTGATAAGTTTAAGTTTCCGTATTATTATCGTAGTTCATAAGTTGATCAACTAATATAAGTTGAGAGTCATATAATTGGTTCGGGCCCACCTAGGAAGTTAAGTGTGGGTGCCACCCTTTTCAAAATCTTTCAGGTAATATGTAACGTAACTAATATTGATGTGGATTTCATATTTGAAAAAAATCTAGTAACTTAAAAGAAAAAGAAATTGTGGATAATTTTAATAAAAAAATATACAAAGAGAAGAAAAATATTATATAAAAAATAAAATAACTATAAAGTTGAATAATTTTAATAAAATATTATTCATTAAAGTTGAATAATTTTACTAAAAAGATAAGTTAACTACAATTATATAAACTTAATAATAAATATCCATATATAATTACTAATATGCAAATTATATAATGTTTAATTTTTTTTTATTAGTGTTAAATGAAAACAACAAATTAAAGCGAAAAGGCACCCAAGGTAAATTGGAGAAATTGCCTTTGTTTATAAAATTTTGAAAAAAGAATCTATGCTAAATTAATGATGACAGCTGCAAAGAAGTCTAATAAGACATAGAGATATACAAAAATCGAATCGATCAATAAATTAAATCGATAAAAAGATTATTAATTTATTGTTATTGAGTTATTAGGTTATCGGGTTTTTAATGGTTTAGAAAAAAAATTGTTGGGCTATCAGTTCGATATCAATTTTTACTATTGAGTTATTGGGTAAATTGATAACCCAATAAGATTATAATAATTACTATTTTACTCCTTCATAAATATTAAATATTAGTAATCTGATAGTAATAAGACAATATAGTAGTATTTTACCTATTTTAATCTTTATCATACTTAAGTGATTAGTTACTCACTTTAGTATTTAGTCTTTAGTCTTTACTCTTTTGTATTCCATCTGCTTTTATTAATACAAATCCTCATTATCATCTTTATCGGGTAAATCGAAAAAATTGAACCGTTAAGGACTTAAAACTGATAAATCGAAAATCGATAAAAATTATTTTATTGGTTTGTTATTGATTTAGCATTTAAAAATTGAAAATCGATAAACCGAACAGATAACGAACGGCCAATGCTCACCCCAAATAAGACATGATGACAAAAAAACAACAAAAATTTAACAGAAAAAAAAAAGAAGAAAAAAGGTAAGCTCCAGTGCAACTGTGCCTTTACCGCTTTGGTCTTAAGAAAATAAATTATTTTTCTAAATTTTTTAAAAAAAATATTACCCTTTTGGCTCCAAACCCATAAAAAGACATTGATTATCATATCGTTAATTTGAAAAAGACAAAATATAAAATAATAATTTAAATAAATAGAATTCTTCGCTAAAGAGATTGGAGGTGTGCCACATTACATTTTCTATTTCTATTTCTAAAAGAAAGATCAATTGAGACTCTAAGGGGTCGTTTGGTAAGGGGTGCCCAATTTTTATTCTTAAGGGTCGTAACGGTTGAGAACAACTTATTTCAAGATTAGTTATTTTGGGATTAGTTATTTTGGGATAAGTTATCCCACCATGTATATGAGATAACTTATCCCAAACTTAGCAATCAAACAAGATACTAAAATTTTATTCCTTCGCTATTTTATTATCTCATGACTATGTATTTTTATCCCTCACACCAAATGATCCCTTATAAGCTCGAATACATAACAATCCTTAAAGACACTTCAAATTGAAAATACATGGAATGAATATTGTCCTTTTGATTTTCTGAGAAGATTGGGAAAAACATAAGAAATTTGTAAAAAATCTGAGAAAATAGATACTTTTTCTGTCTCAATTTATTTGTCATGATAAGATTTGACACAATTCTTAAAAAAAAATTAATTAGGAGTATTTGTAGACGATAAAATTTGTGTTGAGAAAATAATAATCAAGAAAGAAAAAATTGCAACAATTGTAGTATTTGATTTGAATATGCAAGTTTTACCATCTCTAGAAATCCTCTGATTCGCTCTTGAGTTTGATCTTGAATCTGAAATTTGTTCTTGATCTTGAAACTTGAATTTGTTTTTTATTTTGATCTTGAGTTCAAGAGCTTTTAAGCTTGTTTTTGAACTTGAATATTTGAATGATTGAATTCTTGAACTTGTAGAGAAATTTGCATCGTTTGATCCACGAGCTCTCTCTCTAACTTTTTGTTAGAATTCTTGGTGCTCTTTTGAATTATGAAAACTTCTATTTATAGTTGTAGAATAGAAGAATTATAATAGAAAAAACTTTCCTTCAACCAAACAGATTCAAGTGACATGACATATTGGGCTTTAATGAAATAGACTTGTCATTTTGACACATGACATTATCTTATTGACTTCTTTGTTTGACTTGACATGTGACATCATTTGACATGTGACATCAAGATTGGTCTCTAGAACAAAATGATATTGGGCTTATCAAATTAGGTTAATCTATTGTAGCTCAAATCAATTAATTTAAACGTTTTAATTAAATTCGTATTTATTGAATTTAAATAATTATCCCAATCATATTAATTCTCAATATTTATTTGGACTAATATATTCATGAATTTAATATAATCCTAACTATTTTAAAATTTATCTTTAATAAATTTTTAAATGATCACAAGTGCTACTTGTTTCAACTAAATATTTTATCTTTTAAAGAGTACACTTGAATTATTAATCTTTTACTATAATAATAATTATTATAAGTGAGAAGTACTAAAAACACCCTTAAACTTGACATGAATTACTAGTTTCGTCCCTAAACTATTGATAGGTTTAAAAACACCCTTCAACTTGGCGAACTAAACTTAAATACACCCTCGATCTTGACACGAATTATTAGTTTCGTCCATAAACTATTGATAGGCTTAAAAACACCTCTCAACTTGGCGAACTGGCTTAGATACACCCCTCTCATGTCACATGATATAACAAGTGAGTACAATTTATTTAAAGCGCGTGAAAGGTTAAAAAAAACCACATCAACCTTAATTTTCCCTTTTTTAAAAAAGAAAAAGAAAATTTCCCTTCAATTTTTAATTACCAACTACTAGAGTACCCTTTTTCTTCCCATTTAACCTTTCCTCCATTGATGGTGACCTCAAAGCAAGATCTATTGTTTTCATTCTCATTTTTAACTGCTTGATTCTCTTTCTTTTCCTATTTTGTTTATGATTAGTTTTTGTTAATGTGAACTTCTGACAGCGTTAAAAATTTCATGGTCGGATGATAATCTCGTAAAAAAAAATTAGGATTGTAAAAATATGACAACGAATGAAGCTCTACAAAATTTCAAATCAAAATTTAATAAGTTACAGAAACATGAAGCTTGATGTTTTTAATCTTATCAATAATTTAGAGACAAAATAAATAATTCGTGTCAAGTTCGAGGGTGTATTTAAGCTTACTTCGCCAAGTTGAGGGGTATTTTTAAGCCTATTAATAGTTTAGGGACGAAACTAATAATTCATGTCAAGTTCAAGGGTGTAATTAAACTTAATTCACCAAGTTGAGAGGTGTTTTTAAGCCTATCAAAAGTTTAGGGACGAAACTAATAATTTATGTCAAGTTCAAGAATATTTTTAGTATTTTTTTTTAATAATAATATTTGCACGTAGAAGAGAAAATCATCCAAGTACTACTTACATTAAAAAAAAAAGTTTGAATTTTTTCTTGTTTAGCATTAAATGTTGTCTATTTTTTGTTCTTTTTTTTTTCTTCTTTCATGACTTTACTTGCCATGAATTTTTTTTTTTTTCGTTATTGAGTATTGAATGTTCTATTTATTTATTTTTTTTGGGGGGGGGGGAGGGGGAGGGTTGTCCACCCTCTTTTCTTTTCCCAATTTTAGTTGAACACTTCTCCTTTTTTTCCAACCTTTTTCCTTCTTTCTTAATATTTTACAACCAAATTTTGGAGTTCAATTTTCAAGTATTTGTATCGAGGTATGCTTCTTAATATTTTTCAACCAAATTTTGGAGTTTAATCTTCAAATATTAAGAAGCATACCCTAATTTATAGGAAAAGAAAACAAAAAAGAAAAGAAAGAAGGGAAAATGTTGAAAAAAAAGAAGTGTTCAGCTAAAATTGGAAAAAGAAAAGGGGGTGTACCCCCTCCACCTCCCCGTCCCCTCCCCCCCCCCCCCAAAAAAAAAATAAATAGAACATTTAATGCTCAATAACAAAAGTCAAATTTTCATGGCAAGTAAAGTCCGGAAAGAAGAACAAAAAAGAGACAACATTTAAAAGATAAAATATTATTATAGTAAAAGATTAATAATTCAAGTCTACTATTCAAAAGATAAAATATTTTGACAATCGTTGAAGCAAGTAGCATTTGTGATCATTTAAAAATTTATTAAAGATAAATTTTAAAATAGTTAAGATTATATCAAATTCATGAATATATTAGTCCAAATAAATATTGAGAATTAATATGATTGAGATAATTATTTAAATTCAATAAATACAAATTTAATTAAAAAGTCAAAATTAATTGATTTGAGCTACAATAGATGAACCAAATTTGATAAGCCCAATATCATTTTGTCCTAGAGACCCATCTTGGTGCCACATATCAAATGACGTGACATATCAAGTCAAACGAAGAAACCAATAGGATAATGTCATATGTCAAAATGACAAACTCACTTTAGTAAGACTCAATATGTCATATTACTTAAATCCAATTGGCCGAATAAAAATATTTTCTATTATAAACTCCTCTATTCTGCAACTACAAATAGTGACCTTTATAATTTAAAAACACAACAAGAATTCTAACATAAAAATTAGAGATTCCCCGATCAAATACCATAAATTTCTCTATAGGTTCAAATTTAGCTTGGAAGCACAATAATAGAAGTGAAAAGTCATACAAAGACAATTACTAGCTTGGAAAATAACAAAAGTCCAAAGACATTAAATGCATCAAGCTATATAAATGGATGGAAAATAAGTGGATGTTAAATTTTTTCCATTTTAGGATAAAAATGGAGATAAACCATAAGCAAACTCTTAAAAATATGAGAAATCTTAGTAACTTGCGGAATCTTAGTAAATCAGTTGGTTAACTACCTGAACTTTCATTGTGTTGGTGAGAGCCCTTTTATAAATATACATGTCACTTGTGGTTTTAGATGACAACTCTAACCAAAAAAAATGTCAACGAGTGTGAGTCCCTCTGAGCTTCTCCAAGCTCAAGCTCAAATTGGGAACCATGTTTTCTCCTTCATGCGTTCTTCCGCGTTAAGATGCGCGGTTCAATTGGACATTCCTGATGTTCTTTACAAACATGGTAAGCCTATGCATCTTTCCGATCTCTCTAATGAACTTTCCCGCGTAGTTAACCCTTGTAAGATCTCCTTTTTGCCAAATCTAATGCGATTTTTAGTTCATTCTGGTATACTAGAACAACACGATGATCATTACTATTCTCTTACCCCAGCTAGTCGCTTACTTGTGAAAAATGAACCCTTGAATTTGAGGTCACTCGTGCTTGTAGTACATGATTCATCCATTCAAAACGCGTGGTTAGACTTAGGTAATTGGTACAAAAATGAGTCACCTACCGCTTTTCATACTGCTAATGAAAAATCTTTCTGGGATTATTGCGCGGGAGAACCAAAATTAGGTGATACTTTCAATGATGTAATGGCTTGTGAGTCGAGATTGATTGTCAATGTGCTTACTACGGAGTGTAGACACATTTTTGAGGGATTGACATCGTTGGTGGACGTTGGAGGTGGCACTGGCACTGTGGCGACCGCCATAGCTAAAGCTTTTCCTGACATAAAGTGTTCTGTACTTGATCTTCCACATGTTATAGAAAACCTCAAGAGCAGTACTAGGAACTTGAAGTTTGTTGGAGGAGACATGTTTGAAAAGATTCCTTTTGCTAATGCAATATTACTTAAGGTACAATCATTGATATTTTGCTATGTGTTTTTCTTTTCACTTAGGCTACTAATGTGCTTGAACCGCTCCTGGTCACTACAATACTGATACTTTAAAGTCTCTTGTCCCTTTATGAAAATGAAATTTCATACAAAATATCTTTACAAGGGGAATCTTAATAGTTCGGTTGGTTGACTATCTGAACTCTCATTTTGTTGGTGAGGGCTCGATTCCCCACATTGTAATCCCCCTCCCCATTTCCCTTTCCCCTACGCCCAATTAAGAAAAAAAAATCTTTACAACTTTTGGCCATGAAGGATTAACCTCTATAATTTGCTAGTGAATATGTCACACTGCTTAGTAATTCTAAATTTTACATGTTTTCCCCTCCCCACACCCCTAAATCCTAACATCCTATATGCTTGGATATTTCATCATTAAACAGTGGATTATGCATGACTGGAATGACAAAGATTGTGTGAAGATATTGAAGAAATGCAAAGAGTCAATTCCGAGTAGGGATAAAGGAGGCAAATTGATCATCATTGACATTGTGTTGGAAGATCCAAAGAACACCTCTGAATATGTTAAAGAACAACATCACCTAGACATGATGATGCTGGTTTGTTTTGCTGCAAAAGAGAGAACTAAGAAAGAATGGGGAAAACTCTTCGATGAGGCCGGTTTCAATGGATTCAAAATAACTTCCATTCCGGGTTCAAGATCTCTAATTGAAGTATATCCTTGAACAAGAGTCAGTGTCTTGCCTTAGGATGCTCCTGTTTTATTTGTGAAGAAAAAGAAGAATGACCAATGTGTATAAGTATTTGATTATAGACAGTTGAACAAGGCAATCATAAAAGAATAAATATCTTTTTCCTCGCATTGATAAACTATTTTATCAATTACATGGTGTTATAGTCTCTTATAAGATCGATTTGAGGTCAGAATATCACTTCCAAAAAATCAAGTTTTAGATATTTAAAGATAACATTCATAACATGTTATGGACACTATAAATTTATTGTCATATGGGTTGAGCAAAGACACTATTATCCACTTTTAAGCTTAGTAAAAAGTATTTAATAACTTGACCTTTTTGAAGATTCCGAGCAACTATTTGTATATGTTCATATAAATCTTTCAATTTTGAATTAAGTAATTTTAATTCAACTTTTAAAATAATGGATGTCTTTTGTCATAAAAGTGATTTTTTATAAGTAGCTTAGAGCCCGTTTGGCTTAGCTGAAAAAAAATAACTTTTAAAAAGTGCTTTTAAAGTATTTTAAAAGTGCTGAAAT
>JBCEWC010007467.1:0-21384 GCA_038996855.1 Solanum aculeatissimum | reverse complement strand
GATTTAATCATGATTTTAAGCTTGATTTCATGAATGTTCATTGAAACCCTTATTGATCAACTTGCATGTCCCTTTTCTTGATTTAATTAAGCATGGGTAACTTGTATTATGACTTATTGATGGATTTCTACATGATTTATGATGAAATATCTTTCAAATTGTGCAATAAAGTCTTGACTCCATTAACCATGTTCTTGTATCTCATTCATGGCATATGCATGGTTATTGTTCTATTGGAACCCTTGATTGAAACTCTTGATTGAACTCATGTATTCATGTAATGTTATGACTTGTGATCACATAGTCCCTTTCAATGGCTCTTTAAGCATATTGGGTGCTTGCACCATATTGACATGTCTTGATTTCTTGCTTGCAAGCCCATCTATATGAGCTACTCTATTGCATTGCCATGGAATGATCATGAAATGTTTTGGAAACTCTTGTTGGCCTATGGCCTAAGCATGAACATGATTCTTGAACCATGGTTTTGACATGACCAATGATGCATGATTTTGAAAGAAGGTTAGTCTCTTGTTTTAAATGTTGCATGTATATATATGTACATATTCTCGTGGGATGAGACTTAGCACCGAGGGAGTGGGTGGAAAAATGGGATATCTCTATGGGTATATAAATCCCCGGATAGGGATTTCATGTCATGCTATCCCTTATTTAAGGATGTGTTGGGTTCTACTTGGCACGTAGACCGGATCCGGATAGTGGCTCGTTCGGGTCACTCATGTTGTCGGTTGAGGTTACGTCCCCGCTATATATGAACATAGGATTGCATCTCATACATCATGGCATGGCATATCATTATACTACTCTTTGGCTATGTGCATTCCATTCGTATACTTGTCCCCTTGACTTGTTTCTTGGTCATACTATACTTGTCATATGCATTGCATGCCCGCATACTTAGTGCTTAATTGTGATAACCCGTATTCTTGTCTACATGATCTAACCATGTAGAGACCGAGGGTGATTTATACATTCTACCGAACGACGCTTGATATCTTGTTGAAGACTTGCTAGTGGTGAGCCCTCTTTTTCAAGGGCAATAGCCACCGTTTATCTACCACTTTACTTTTACGTATTTACTTTCTATTGACTTGAGGGTGAGCCTCAAACTTGTCGAGGCCCCACTCATCTATGTAGAGGCATTGTTGGACAAATGTTTACTCTTGTACGTTGGCTTGTATGTTGGATATTTGGTTATGAAAGATGATAATATTTAGCTTGGTTTATGATCATGTCCTTTTTGTTATGTTAATGACTTGAATGATGGGTATTGTGAATGACTATGTGCTAAGTGTATACATGCTTGTCCCATCCCCGATATTGTCCCCATAACTTGAGTCCCAAGACCCCAATTCCTTAGAACTTAGTGCTACGTGTTTAGTTTCTGCGTTTCCAAACCGATGATGTGTAATGATGCTATGATGGATTGATTGAGGGTCTTCGGGTCCTCTTTCACCATGTCACATCTAGATCCCCTATTCGGGTCGTGACAAAACTCTTGAGCATCTTCCTCCACCTTTGAACCAAAGAACTCCAGAGGGTTCATCCGAGTGAAATCCCTCACCCTAGAAGCCGGAGTACCAATATTCACGAGATTGATTGGCCGAGATTCGTTGGCCACACCTAGGGCCAACATAGATACCACATTCTTAAACTCCACATGAGATAATTGTTCCTCTACCGGTTCCCAAGGGTCTTGTTCCTCAAATTTGGGAGTTTGACGGGGGAAGGGAGCTCTTCTGGGAGGCATGTTCTGAAAGAACGACAAGAACACCAAGAATTTAGTAAATCTCATAAATAGTACAAGGCACGATATAAGGGACAATGAAGTGACAAGTTCCTAAAGTATCATCATAGTCTTTCATTCATAGGCATGGCTCGCATCACACCCATGAGCGAGACTCTAAGTGATGCAACATGTTGGGCTCCGAGCATCATTTGCAAACCTAGGGCTCTGATACTATCTTTGTCATGACCCGAAAGTGGGGCCTAGATGTGACATGGAGAAGGATAACCCGAAGGATCTCGATCAAGCCATCATAGCATCATCACACACATCATCGTTTCGGAAGCGCGGAAACGTAAACGCATAACACATAATTCTAGGGGAAACAGGGCTTTGTACTCAAGCTATGGGGATTTTTCCGGGAATAGGATGAACATGAATCACATAGCACATAGCAAGCATTTCTATGGGGTGGGTAAATAGGACTCAAGCTATGGGAGCATACCGGGTTAGGGGACGTTAGAAAGCCTAAAAGGGGCATAGGATATAATTAAATTACGAATTAACCATTAATAAAAAAGACTAATTCACTGAAAAGAGTTCCACACGGAAGGGCTACAATGGTTGTTTACATGTCCACGGGTCGTGTACCTGCCCGTGAGACTTCACTTGGTCTCGTCTTCGGCTTAAACTCTCGAGGGACTTTCTGGATCATTTCATGGGGGCTCTCATAGACCGTATACTGGTCCATGGAGAATCACTTGGTCTGGAGTCCAGCCCTGAACCATGGACAACATTCTGCCCCACTTCACGGGACCCCTCACGGGCCGTGAAGTGTCACACGAAACGTGGGGTGGTCCGTGGGACCATACTTGGTCCATTTCTTGGACCCCAACCCCTAGGAACTCACTGGAACAACAAACGAGCACCCACACGGACTGTGGACCACAAAACGGTCCGTGGTCCGGCCCTTAGCCTTATTCCAGAACCTTGTTCCCAGCATCCTTCCAATTACGGATAGTCTCACTTTTTGGCCATAACTTTCACATACGAACTACGAATTGAGTGAAACTAGTTTCGTTCCAAATATAACTCAAAGAGATTTTATTTTATGTATAGTATCTTACACAGTTCAAACCGTACCAAAATTTATGATCTTTCAAAGTACACTGCCCAACCGACCTCACAACCTCACCAAAAGATGCGTTTTGAATCTGGCCACTTAAATACAACCCATGGCTACCTAAATTCAACTGCGAACAGTTTAAAACTAACCTTTACCAACCATTACGAAGTTAAAAAATGTTCAGATCATTACACACAACCTTTCGAGATTTTACATTTTTTTTAACAGGTTCAATAATACAAGGTATGTATATGTATACTTCAAACACAAGATATATATTTTATCTTAGTTTTCTCTATACTTGATACATAATTTTATACAAGTCATATTATTATTATTCTTATTTTTATATCCATCATCATATCATGACTGTCATTTGTGTATAGATGAAATGTAAAATTTTACACTCTATTATATTTTTACTACAATATATAGATATTGTCATTTTGTCACTGCATGAAATAATAAGACCTCATACATGTTGAACAACATAATTATTTTACATGAAAGGTTGCAAGCTTTACTTAATATCTTGATATTTTTATTTTTTTTTCACAAAACTCCATTTTGTTAAGATTCTTATACCACATGTCACACATATATGTCTATATATTTATGTCCCATCTATTATTTCATTTGCTTATATACTTTTCTATTCTTACATCTTAATTTTGTACGTATATAAATAAAGTAATAAGTTTTCATACTTAATATTCTTATGAATTGTTTACGATATTTTAATAGGTTCATTCATTCTATACGATTTTAAGCATACACTTATATTTTTATAATATATATAAATTCTCATTTCAAGTTTATTTACTTACTATTTTAGTTATTTATTTTTATTACATAAAAAATAATATATTGTTATTAAAGTTTTTCACAAATATTATAGACAATACGTATGACATACCTCATATTTTGCTCCTTTTTCTAATCAAACTAATCAAGATTTTCTTATCACTAATTTTTTAAGAAAATAAATAAATAATTTATCACTAATTATTTTTCCTAATCTAGGTTTAAGGACTATCTTTGGATAGACTTTGAGGGATTCCTAACACTTCCCCCTCGACTAACCAAAACCCTTACCTAGAATTTTATTCGCTTCTTAAATCAATACAGAGTCGACATTTACATTTTTTCTTAAATTGGTTTCCTAATATTTTCCTGAAAATTAGGTGGCGACTCGAAACATATTTTTTTCTAAAGACAAAGAGTGTAGCCACAAGATGTTGCAAACTATTTCGATCAGTTCGAAAATGAGGTGCGACAACTGATAATTAGGATACTCGGATACAAACTTGTCTATGTCTTTCTACATACCATGCCACCAATGAACTTCCCACAAATCTCAATACATCTTACTGGATCCCGGATGTATAGAATAATAAGATTTGTGGCCTTCACTCATGATCACCATTCTTAAACCATCAATATCCAGAGCACACAACCAATCTTGATACAAAAGCATACCATCTTTTCCTTGGGATACAATCTCTATTTTATTTTTGGCAACCAACTTCTCCAAATCAACTAATGATGGGTCCAAGTCTTGTGTTTCCTTGACGTCAACAACCACATAAGACTCAACCCCATTGTGAACATGCATGCCACCATCATTAGAGTCATCCAATCTAACACCCAATCTAGTCAAACCATGAACATCCTTTGCTAATTCTTTTTTCCCTTCATCAACATGGGCCACACAACCCATAGATATCCTACTAAGGGCTTCAGCTACAATATTTGCCTTGCCGGGATGATATTAAACACTAATGTCATATTAATTAAGTAGTTATAACCACTTTCTTTGCCTCAAGTTAAGGTCTCTTTGGGTGAACACATATTGTAACTCTTGTGATCGTTGAAAACATCAATATGAACCCCATATAAGTAATGTCTCCAAATCTTCAAAGCAAACACCACAACCGCCAACTCAAGATCATGGATCAGATAATTTTATTCATGCACCTTCAATTACCTCGATGTATATGCTATCACCTTGCCATTTTGCATGAGCACATAACCCAACCCTATCCGAGAAGCATCACACAACACCACAAACCCATCTAAGCCATTCAGTAAAGTCAAGATAGGAGTTGATGTAAGCCGATCCTTCAAAGTCTGAAAAAACTCTTCTCACACTTATTTTACCATAAAAACATGTCATTCTTTTGAGTTAACTTAGTCAATAGAGATGCAATAGATGAGAAACCTTCAACAAAGCTCCGATAATAAACAACATATCAAAGAAAAATTTAAATATCAGAAGGTTTCAATGGTATAGGCTAATTCTTGACGGCCTCAGTTTTCTTTTGGTCAACTTTAATGCCATCACCAAATACCACATGGCAAAGAAAAGTCACTTCTCCCAACAAAAACTCACATTTACTAAACTTGGAAAACAATGGCCTCTCCCTTAAAGTCTAAAGAACAAATCTCAAGTGAACCATATGTCCTCGCTTACTCCGGGAATAAATCTGAATATCATCAATGAAGACAATCACTAAACTATCAAGGAATGACTTGAACACTCTACTCATAATATCCATAAATACGGATGGAGCATTAGTCAAATCCAAGGGACATTACCACAAACTCGAAGTTCCTATATGTAGTCTGAAAAGTCATCTTGGGAATATCACACTCCCTTACTTTCAACTGATGGTACTGGAACAAAGGTTAATCTTTGAGAAATGGGTAGCCCCTTGCAATTGATCAAATAAATCATTGATTCTAGACAATAAATATTTTTCTTGATGGTCACTTTATTCAATTGTCGGTAGTCGATACACATCCAAAAACCCATCCTTTTCCTGACAAATAACATAGGAGCATCCCAAGGTGACATACTCGGCCTAATAAAGCCCTTCTCCAAACGATCCTTCAGCTAGTCTTTCAACTCTTTTAATTCAGTCGGTGCAATACGATAAGAAGGAATGAAAATATATTGAGTATTCGAAAGGAGATCTATGCTAAAATCCACTTCCCTTTTGGTAGGAATACCACACAAATCTTTGGGAAAACATCCAAAAATTCATTAACCACTGGAACCGACTCAAGAGTAGGTGACTCGGCCTCCAAATCTATAACCCTCACCATATGATAGATATACCCTTTAGAAATTATTTTTCAAACTTTAAGATATGAAATAAACTGAACTTTAAAGGCATAATCACTACCCTTCCATTCCAAAACAAACTCATTTGGATATTGAAATTTAACCCTCTGGATTCTACAATCAATAGAGGCATATGAAGCATTCAACTAATCTATCCCAAGAATAATCAAACATCTCAAGTTCTATAAGATCACAAGGAAGGACTTTATGTAAGAGCAAAATAGGACAACCCCGATAGACTCTTCAGGCAATAATAGACTCACCCACGGGAGTATAAACTGGGAAAGGCTCCCTCAAAATTTTGAGACTTAAACTAAATATAATAGCCAAAAGTGAAGTCACAAAAGATAAATTTACACCCAAATTAAGCAAAGCATAAAAATTAAAACCAGAGACTTTTAACATACCAGTCACCACATCCGGAGACTCTTATACTTCCTATCGAGCATGCAAGGCATAGAAATTGTTGTTTTTGGGAGCACCACCCTGGTTAGACTTGATCACCTTGAGCCATATTTCCTTGACCCTACCTGGCAACGTTAGGACAATTAGCAACCCTATGACCCATATAACCACACCCAAAGTAAGCACCTGAATCTATTAAACATCAACCCGAGGGATTCTTCCCACACTTGTCACACCGAAGAGGAATTGGCCAATAACCCATCTATGCCTTGGGAGGAGGCACTCTAGCATAGGAAACCTTTATATTTGAACCTTGGCCTTGTTGGAAGTGACCATTCCCACCACCACTCCTAGAGTTAGTGAACCCACCATCGTAATAGGCTCTCTTAGAATTATTCACCCTTCACTCTTTGAGCTTCTCCCCTTCAATCTTCTCAGCATAGGCCATAAGCTTGGAAATATCCATCTCCCAGATAAGCATAGTCGTATGACATTCCTTCATAACCAAGTTAGAGATCCCAAAAATAAACTTATGCATTCTTGCACGGGGCTCAGCCACCAACATAGGAGCATACTTAGAGAGCTTTACGAATTTGAGGGCATATTCCGTCACACTCATACCACCCTACTTGAGGTTGATAAATTTTGTTATCTTGACCTCCCTAAGTTTAAGAGGGAAGAAATGATCTAGAAAAGTAAACTTAAACTCTTCCCAACTAATCCCATTATCAGCGACCCTCTCCATTAACCATTGGGTATACCACAATTGAGCCACATCCTTCAATGGATAAAAAGCTAGTTCAACTTTCTACTCTGAAGTCACCCCTATAAAATTCAACACATTACAGAGTTCATCAATGAAGTCTTAGGCATCCTCATCAAATTTTGACCCATAAAATTTTGAAGGATTTATCCAGGTAACATCTCTCATTATAGCTACCGGAGTAAGAGTATGGAAGGAGGATTAGCCTGCCTAGCCTGGTTGGTCACCACTTGAGCAAGCATGGCAAGAAAGTTTGGAATTCATCATGAGTCACTGGATCCCCTACAGGATCTTGAGGGACTTGCTCCTTATTAATCGGGGCTTGTCTAGGTAAAGGGGCTCTTCTTGGAGGCATCTTCTGAAAGAGTATCAAGGTCATCGTCAAAGTTAAGAAGCTTTAAGATGCGTTTCATAGCATGACATAAGAAATGAATAAATGAGATAATTCCTAAAACACCATCATAGCATCCCACGCATAGGCATGGTGCATTTCACACTAATGAATAGGACTCTACTCGATGCGAAATATTAGACTTTGAGGATCATTTAAAATCTTAGTGCATTGATACCAAGATTGTAATGACCCGATCCTAGGCCCTAGGAGTAACATGGTGAATAGGAACCTAAGAGTCCCCAAAAAAGCTTCATAGTGCACATACACATTATCGGTTTGGAGCACATAATTCTATAATAAGCACATAATTCTACGGGAAAGGTAAGTATGACTCACACTATGAGGATGGCATAAGTATAAAGATTTACATGGATTCATATAATACATAGCACATAAAACTAAAGGGCAGGTAAGTATGACTCACGCTATGGGGATAGAAGGGGATTAGGACTTTCCACAATCCATACTTCATCATATTCATGTTAGCATAACATACTAGGCATATGGCATCCAAAACATAGAAATAACATATTTGTGCATAGGAGTTGTGATATCTAACAATGCCTCTAGTACGTAGAATAGGACGGGGGCCATGACATGTCTCGGGCTCACCCTAAACATAAAAACTTGAGAAAGTCATAACATAATAGGTAGATAGAAGGTGGCTTGTCCTTGGATGATTGGACTCACCATAACCAACTCTTTATCTATCAAGCTAGTCGTCAAGAGGTGGAAGATGATAGTATTCGATCCTTACATGGTTAGATCATATAGGCAAAAGAATATGTGTTAGTACGTTTGAATGTACTAAGGATGCAGACATGCAATACATATGAACATAAGTAACCTATAAATTAATGTTAGATGACAAGGGTACATATATTTATATATGTATAAAAAGAAGTATATAGGAAAGAACATAGTATCAACATGCCATGAAATCCATGATGAATGAATGCCATAATACTTCAACATACAAAGATGGGACTATAACCGACATCTAAGACTATGTGAGTCATAACATGAATCTCCCTATGCGTAAGCCCCTGCACGGAGATTAGGGTAACTACTTGCAAAGGGTAGCCTACGTCACACCTTATGACCTAATCATTTTGGTGTGATGGCCACCTTCTTTATGACCCAGTCATTTAAAAAAGATTTCATAATCATCCCATAAAGGGGAATAAATGCATACCTATGTTGGGATGTAGTTATGAGAATGGAGTAAAGATCCTTGAAAATAGACTCCCACCTTCATATCCCATTTGGTTCTAGGTCATCATCCCATGATAGTATATATACATATACATGCTTTTAAAAAGGAGGATAAGTCTTTTCAAATCATATTAATGCACACTTAGGCTTAAATGTCAAAACATACTTCATAATCATGCATTATTGGGCTAAAAAGCCAAATCAAACGTCATGTCATACTTTCATACATAGGAATAGCTCTTTCATACCTGCACATGTTGGTGTAAACACCCATACTTTCTCAAAGATCCATATCATAGACATCATGTGATCAAAATCTTATCATACCCATACTTGCTTGAAAACATAGTCATAATCATGATTGAGTCTTAGTCCATGTCATAAACTTCATGAAAATCAATGTTCATTTATGCATATGCCATGAATGATTAGAGAGTAGCATGGACAATAAAGATTCATATTTAAAATAGCATAACAAGATAAATTCATACTTAAATCATAAGGAAATCCATCATTAAAACATAATTTAGACTACCCTTGTATAGGTTCTAGGATTAAAGGGACTTACACATTTACACCTTCATGAATCAATGTAATCAAACATAATAGGGATTAAATCATATTAAAAATATCAATTAAATACTACTCAAAACTCAATTTAATCAAATCAACACTAATTTAAAAGACCCATATTCAAAGTAAGCTTGAAATTCATAAATTAAATAGTAAGAAGCTTTTGGGGTCTTCATGATTGGAAGGTACCATAAATAAATCCCACATACCTTGAGATATTTAGAAGTAAATAGATGGAATAGACTTGAATTGAAACCTCCTTGAGACCCTAGCTTGAATCTTCCATCACAAGACTTGTAGAGAGTGTTTTTAGGATTTGAATTCTAGAGTTCTAAGTGTAATGAATGAAATTGAATAAGGATGGAGGAGTGTAAGTACTTTCAGGGGGTTGAGGATAGGTTAGAAAGTCACAAATGACCCTTAAAAAAAATAACTGAAATTAGAAGAAAGTCATTAATGAAATAGGCACTAAAATGTGCCCAGGGGTCTCATACAAGAGCACCATGACTCGTTCAAAGGCCCACTAACTATACAAGGCTCCATGGTAAGTGTCCCTTATAACACTTAGAAACATTATGTTAAAGGTGTTCTCACTGAAGGCGACATGGTCTATACAAGCTCCAAATCCAAGTTCTAAGATGGTGATTTGATGCTTAGACTTTTACAGGGGATTGGGCTTTATGGGACCCCACTATGACCCATGGTGGGGTGAACAACTCGTACAATGGTCCGTGGTAGGTGCCTTAGCCACCTAAAGGCTTTCAAGCCAAGGGCACCTCCCACGAGCCACTTTCATGGCAAGTGATGAGCACCACGAGCCATGAAGGGCTTAGTGGAGGGCCATTTGGTCTTGAACTCCATCATAATCCAAAACACACCACACATAAGGCAAAGTTCCACCCTTATGAAGCCTCTACGACTCGTGGGCCCTTCCACAACTCGTGAAGGTGACCATGGGGTGTCACCTTGGTCAAAAACTTCTAAAACTCAATTTTAAGCATCGTCATGGCCTCTTGAGGTCCTAGTCCTCATAGGACTTCTCAAAGATTTCACACCCCTTGTGAATACTACTTGAGAAGGATTCCAAGTTCGTGTTTGATGATTCATGCCTAAAAGCTTTTGAAGGACTAAAATAAGAATTGATATAAGCACCTATCATAGTTGCTCTAGACTGGTTGAATCCCTTTGAGATTATGTGTTATGCAAGTGGGGTTTCCCTTGGTGTGGTTTTGGGACAACACAAAGAAAAGATTCTACATCCCATCTAATATGCTAGCAAAGTACAAAATGCAGTATAAAAAAACTACACTATCATAGAGGAGTTACTTGTAGTGGTATTTACATTTGAAAATTTTAGGTCTTATATTTTGGGAACCAAATTCATTGTACATACAGACCACTCAGCATTGTGGTACTCTATGGTGAAGAACGATACGAAACCTAGATTAATTCTATGGGTGCTATTCTTTTATGAGTTTGACTTTGATGTGATTGATAGAAAGGGAACTGAAAATTAGGTTATAGACCACCTATCCAAATTAGAGGATGAGGCCATGGAAAAGTTCAATGATGGGGGTGGATATTGATGATTCATTCCCTGATTAGAGGGTACTAATAGTATCTCATGACTTGATACAATGGTTTGGAGATTATGCAAACTATTTGGTCAGTGATATTGTGCCACCGGACTTGACTACTCACCAGTGCCATAAGTTTATGCCTAATGTGAGGAAATTTTTCTAGGATGATCCATATTTATTGTTTGTCTATACAGATGGGATTATTCATTGTTGTGCTCCTGAGGTGGAGATGATGAGCATTTTAGAGGCTTGTCACTCATCCTTGGTGGATGGGTATCATAGTGGAATTAGGACAACACATAAGATCTTGCAATGTGGCTACTACTAGCCAACCATCGACCAACACACAAGATCATAGTAAAAATTGAGGCCTTATGCCTAAGTTGGGGGTGCTATGAGAAGAAAAGGGATGGTGTCCACCACTTGGAGACTTGTTAAAAGAAAATAAAAAGAAAAATAAATGGAGGGAAGAAAAGAAAAGAAATGGAGTGCTTTCAAAATAAAAAGAAAATGAAGAAAAAGTACTTGAATGAACATAATCCTCCAAAATGTTGAAAATGGTTGCAAGTGGGGAACCTAAGTTGAAAAAGAAGGGTTAAATGCGCATTGGTGTGAAATGGGAAGAAAAGAGTGGAAAAGTTGAAAAGGGATGAATATTGTATGTAGATTTTAAGAAGGGTTAGTCAAAATTTCCCAAAATTGTATCCTACCCTACCTCTAAGCCTACATTACAATCCTAAAAACCCTTTGAGATTTCCAACCAAATGAAATTGAGCCAATGTTGATTGAAAATAAAGGCAAGCTTATGGTATGGCATTTGTGTGCACAAGATTTTATTTCGTTGAGTGTGAGTATTTGAGTCCTTGTCGCTTGTTCATTGTATATAATTGTGTGTTTTGGGCACTTTATTTCATTTATGTGTGGACAAGTAAATTGACATGGATTGGTAATATTGATGCTTTTCAATATTGAGTCAACTGGAACTTTTTAGGTTGACTAGGAGTTTGAGTATTTTCTTGAGAAGTTGTATTGTCACTTGAGCATCCGTAGGAGTTGATTTTGAATTGTCAAAATGTTCTTTGAAAGTTAGGGGGTTGTTTGGTAGATATTCACATGCTTGTGCTACTTTTTGGTACCAAACATAGTCATAGTCATGATCTAGTTGTGTAAGTGAGTTGGGGTTGTGTGCTTTAATATTTATCCCCTCCAGTTTGGTTTTGTTTTGCTCGAGTGCTAGCAAAGTCTTAAGTTAGGGGTGTCGATGAGTCTATAAGTTACACTCATTTCTTACTCTTTTCTTATGATTTTGTGTTGTTCAATTCATAACTTGAGGCTAATTAGGATTTGAATGGTGTATGTTTCAGGTACATATGGTTTAGATTTGGCTTTGCTGGAAAGAATTGAAGATGAAACTTATTAGGAGCCGAAAAAAAGTTGAAATTGCAAAAAATTGTACCTTGCAACATTTACACTCTGGGAACACAACCCTTAGGTCCGTGAATCCAGAGCAGTGGAGCACAAAGGCGCACGAACGCGCCCAGCAGTGGAGCACAATGGGGCGCGAATGCGCCTAGCACTAGTGCATAGACGGAACAAAAGGGGACAAACATCCGCAATCACAAAAGGTTTAGGCGCGAACGTATAGTGTCAAACTTAGGTTGACCTCCACGAATATGGTATAAGCTCCGCAAAGATAGAGTACTTTAGAGACCAACGTTAGGGGCAGTTTTGTAAATGCATCATTTTAGCCACAAATCAAATATACACATATTCTCAGCCCTTGTTATTGACTTTTGAAGACGAAAATCACTGTTCCTACAACTTTGAAGAGAAAAGCATACCTTATTGTAGATTTTAGTTTAGGGTGAGGAATTAGAGAAAGTTCTCTACAAATTCTTCAGTGGATTGAAGAGTGTGGGATTCTATTATAAAATCTCTCACTCTCTCTTTCTCTCCTTGTTCTTGAATGCATAATTTGTAGATTTAATTGAGTTTGGATGTTAATTTGTTTATGGGTCTTGATTATTTATCTTTCTTTCATGCTTAGTTGATGATTTACTTGCAAAACCAAGTGGGTTCCTTCCAAATCACTTTGAATAAATTTATGGGTTCATGCTTACCTTCATGTTTAACTTATGATTTGAGGTTTTGAACTTGAATCTAGATGATATCTTTTATTTGAGTAGTTTAAGTGAGGGTTTGCATGATAGTCATGGGTTTATATGTTAAGGTCCTAAAAAAGAACTCAATAACTAAGGTCTTGGGAGATTTGCTTTGAGGTGCTCAAGCAAAGCGTGTCTTTGAGTGGCTTGCATAAGAGGTTGTAATTATGTAACAAACTAGAATTTTGAAAACCTTATTAATACTAAATACACTGATTTCCAAGCTTTTTGTGTGGTTTATGGTCATCATGGGTCTTATTCGTCAAGCCAAAGCTCAAAGGAATCCCATTGGCTAAGGTTTTCATGTGAATCATTGGAAGGGTCAACTTTAAATGGACATGTTTCTTTGAACAAAAAGAACTGGGTGGTCTACACCTATCAAATTGAAGCTCTTTGAATTAGCTTTCCAACGCACCAAGTTTCACTTAATTCTGAGTTTGGATCGACAAGTTATGCCCATTTTCATAAAGCCCATCTATGCAGGGATTATGTTATGTTTTTGGCTAAGGCAGACTACCAGAAGACCCCAAATGGACCGTGTGACCTCCCATGATCTGTGTTGAGGTACTATGGTGGTGATTTCTTCCCAAAATGTGGTTCTAAGCATGGAATTATCATCTTAGAACTTTTGTCATCGAAACAGAAGGTTGAAACAACTTGTGTGCCTCGAGATGGACTGTATAGCCTTCAATTGAGTTGGCTTTGTCTGGAGTTTTGGCCAGGTGTAGGACCATGACCCCTATCACGACCCTTGGTTCTTCACACGATCCATGCTGCCCTCCCTTGACCCCTTGGCAACTTGTTTTCATGCTCGTTTCATTAATGGTTTATTTGTAATTTTGGTTATTTCCTAGGGCCGTTTTAGACTTTCTAAGTCCTCCTAAACATCTAAATTTACCTATACTCCTCTATTTCTATTCAAATTCATTTCATACACTTAGAATATTCAAATTCTCTCTTCTAAGAACTCCTCTCAAGGGGGCCACTAGAGACTTAGCTTGGAGCTTAAGGAAGGGTCTTCTTCTTCAATCGATTTCTTCTTGTTTCTTCTAAATTAGCTAAGGTATTTGGGACTTATTCATGGTCCATTTCAACCATGAAGTCCCCAATTTCTATTTTCCTCAATTTCTATGAAATTCAAGCTTAGTTTGAATATGGGTCTTTTAAATTCGTAGTGATTTAGTTAAATTGAAGTATGAGTTATACTTAATTGATGATTTTAAAGTGAATTAAGTCCAATTATGATGAATTGCATTGGTATTATGAGAGTCCAATTATGCATATCCATTTAAGCTTTAAATCTATGCATGGGTAATATTATTTAAACTTTAATTATTTATTTAATTATGGATTTCATATAGATTTTTCCTATTATGTATTTTAACTTATGAATTCTAATTGTAGATGTTATTCCATCATCATTCATGACATTTTCATATATAAGCATTTGTTTTTATGAAATATATGATGTGGGTTAAGCCCTAATTGAGATTGTGACTATGATTTTGAATAAGTATGGGTATGACAAGATTCTAATCACATAATGTCTATGACATGACTTTTAAAAACTATGGGTGAGAATTCACCAACATGGGTATGAATGAATGAGCTACTCTTACGCATGTATTCATGAATTAAAGTATGATTTGGCTTTTTAGCCTAAGTATGCATGATTATGAAGAATGTTTGGCGCTTAAGCACAAGTATGCATGAAAGTGTTTTGAAAGACTTGTCTCCATTTTAAAAGCATGTATATGTATATGTATACCCATGAGATGATGACATAGCATCGAATGAAATTGTAGGGTGGGAGGTCTATCCCCAAGGTCACTTACTCTTTGTCATTAACTATGTGCCAATCATAGGTTTATGTTTATGGAAATCCTTTTTGAAATGGGTGTTGTTCCCATAAAGTAAGGCTACTTCTTTGAAATGGATGTTATTTTCGTAAGGTGAGTACATGAGTGTGCAAATCCTTTCTAAAATGGGTGGTGTTCTTGTAAGGAGAGGCTATTTCTCTGAAATGGGTGGTGTTCCAATAAGAAGGAGTAAGGTCTACCTTTGGCAACTAGATCACCTTTTCTTTTGGTGTAAGGTAAACATTAGATTTCCAAGTCGTAGCTCACTTGGTCTTATATGTCGGTTGAGGTCTCATCCTTGATATGTGTAAGTATTATGGCGTTCACGCATCATGGTCTAACCATGTAGGGACCAAAGACTATTATCTTTCACCTCTTGACAACTAGCTTGATTGACAAAGAGTTACTTGTGGTGACTCCTATCAGCGAAGGACAAACCACCTCCTATCTACCTTTTTATTATATGATGTTTATATCTTTACTTTGAGGGTGAGCCTAGGACATGTATCGGCCCCCGTCCTATTCCATATGATAGAGGCATTGTCAAGTATCTTGTAAATTGTACGTATGGTCTTACTATACTTGTTGTATGTTGCTTATTAAGGCTATGCATATGTCTATCTTGCGATATGTATTATGATATGATGAGATGTGAAAAGTCCTAAGCCTTTCTCTATCCCTATAGTGTGAGTCATACTTACCCGTCCTATATTTCTTTATGTGTTATGTGCTATATGAATCCATGTAAATCTCTTTCCCTATGACATCCTTATAGCTTGAGTCAAATTCCCTTAGAATTATGTCTTTAACATATACCGATGCACTTCCAAACCAATGATTTGCGAATGTATGTTATGAGGCTTGTTTGAGGACTCTTAGGTTCCCATTTGTCGTGTCACTCCTAGGCCCTAGTCCTGTGTCATAAAAAATTAGCTCTTGTGAAACACTACATTTTCGTAATTAAGTTGTGGTTACAAGCAACCTAGCCTACCCATAGAGTAAATTTAATGCTTAGTGTGATAGACCAATTGGGTTTTGATTGATTCCCATCTCTCTATCCTTGCCCCCATTTTCCCTTTCTTATTAGGAGTAGTTGTTAGATTAGAATCCCCCTATTTAGTTAGAATTTGCTTGGTGCTCGCTTGTCCAATCGAATTTAGTAGCTATTCGTCCGTATACGATTCAATCGTCGACATATTATTCCTTGTGGGATTCAATCTTGACCTCAAAATTTGGGTTAATATGCTCACGACTATCGTTTCTACATCCATTAGTGATGTAGGCTTGAACATTATCACCAATGCAGTTATATCAAGGTTTGCAGATTTAGGTACCATGATCGGTTAATAGTTGACTTAGTCAACATTAAAGTTATATCATTCATTTGCGAAAATAAGTCCGAACGACCCTGATACAACAAAAAAAGAATTGGAGGGTTGCTAAAATGGGAGTAGTGATATGGAAAGCTCTGAGGCTGACACGTGGTGCCATCGGACGCTGCCACGTGTTAGTGACATAGACTGGTATCAACTCACCATTTTTTCCATAGAAAGTTTGGTCATTGACCTTTGTTCTAGCAAAACCCTACGGTGATCCCATTGTGATTTTCTTTGTTTTTTCGTTGCTATTTTGCTTGAAATTCTGGTATGTATTCCCCTACATCCTCATAATTGTTGGGTCATTTGGCTTACATAAAATAGTCTTGATTTTGTTTGATATCTTTCCCTAGAATAACTGAAATGATAATATAATTTCATATATGGGTTCATAGTCGTGGTCATTAAAATTTAGAGTAACACATGGTCCAAGACATGCTTTGTTGAATTTCATGCATAATTCACTAATGTGTTGAACTTTTTGTAATTAACTTTTGAGTACTCGGTGATAATGATTGCTTTAATTTTATGGCAATGTGTATTTTTGAGGTATGAGAGTGATGACAAATAATCAAAAAGTTGATTCTTCAAGAATTTTGCATGGGCTATATGGTTTTAAATTAAATTGGTGAATTGAGGGAATATATTTTTATTGGATTGACTTTGTATATGAGGGGTAAGATGGTAAAATTGCCTATGTTTGAGTTTTTTCTTGCTTGGTAGTATTAGTTCCATATTTGTTGTGATTGAGGTGCCATTGCTTCGATGTTGTTTAATTTTGTATACCCTGTTACTATGACCTAGTTGTTGTTCTTGAGTAATCGTGTAATTTTCACTTGACTGAGACTTAGGTCAAATTTTAGTTGCACAATGATAAGATGGAATGGAATGGTTGCAGTTAAGGTTGTTATTTTTCATATATACTGGAGTTTTCTACAGTCCGTGGTTTAATCCATAAACCGTAGTTGTCCCTCGTAAGTTAAGCTCAACAACTTTGATTTTCTAATAGATACCAGATGAACCTATTTACGAGTCATAGTTCAATCTATGATCCATAAACAATGTTCATAGTTTCCATGTTTGCCAATCCAGTGGCTGAATTTACTGTACCCTATCCCTACGAAGGCCCTCTACGGCCCATAGTTTACTTTACGATCCATAGGTGAGCCTTCATAGGTCCTTCTGTGACCATTTTACGTAACTTTTTGTTTTTTTGCATTCATAGGACTCATGTGTGTGTATAGTGTTATGTTTTCAAGTAGCATAGGTTCACGTTCCAAGAGAGATGAGATACATGTCATGCATGACTGGCTCTGTGATGAGCCTATAGACTCCTAGGCCAGTGGTTCATTAGTGATGCTCAATATTTGTTTGGATGAGGGCATTAAGCTACGCACTACTACGGCAACATCCAAAATATTAGTGTTAGCTCAACCATGGGCTACTACACCACAACCCCCTAGTCTTAGGAGGAGGGTCCACAACAGAGCAACTCAATCCAGATGACAGACTCCGGAGAGGGGTCTAGCTCAAATTCTAGAGATAAAGATGGATTTGTTTCATACAATGAGCCTGGGTCAAAGGCTTTAGAGTCGAGTAGGTATGCCCCATCCCCAGCACCATCCCCTACAATTCAATTGTTGTGATGCTGGTGTGTCGGAGCCATGCAAGATATATATCAAGAGGATGTCCTGCATGATTACAGGGGTTGACATACTCATAATATTTTTGAGGAGCTGAGGATCGTTACTTCTAGGTTTGATAGTTCTCCTATTCTCTCAGACACCCTGGCTCAGTACCACTTAGATTTGTTAGTAGCTCAATCAAGGAAGTACTTCCTGGCACTATTTGAGGGGAAGCCCTTTTTGTAACCCTGATTGACACAGACGATGGTGTGTGGGCGCCAGTTGACTTATCGGAGGCCACCATCTGCAGATTCCTATTTGATCTAGAGTACCATGATCCTACAACAACAACAAAATATGATTATAGGTTAGGGAAAACTATGGACAAAGTTTTGATTGGAGATGCGTCTTAGAAGGTTGTTCTGATGAGGTCGATTATCGACCATATAGCTGAGAAGTGCCAGGACCTTGACATGATATCAATGTTTGTGCCTATTGTGAAGGCTTTGCTCAGCTTTGCCAACAAATTTTGGTGGGTCGTTGTACGTACATGAATCTGGCCAACCTAGGCGGATAATACTTTAACATCAGATTGTGCTATATTGGTTGCTAGAATCATTGTTTGTTATGATATTGATTTTGATTGATGTATAGCAGAGAAGATACATGAGCGTACTCTAAAGAGGTTTATGTCGATACTGTTCCTGTGTTTGATTCACCGATTATATATAGAGGTGGGGGCGAAGATCCTGTCTAATATGGAAATGATAATTGAGGTCTAGAGGACTTAGGTTGCCAGCCTGATCAAGGCTGATGAGAATCTTATGGCTATTCAGTGAGCATCGTAGCCTCCTTTCAAATTACCAGAGTTTTTTATCAAGCACCATAGCCTGAGCCCACTTCCTTCACTACTGTTACTATAGATATTGAGGGGCCCCCATAGACTAATATTGAGAAGGAGACGGGGCTCGTTACTAACTTTATCTATTATACTAGAGGTCGTATCCATGCGTCCTTAGACAACAGGTATGGTTTACGTGTTTGTGGAGTCTATCCAGGCTTTGTTACAGAGACAGGTTCGCACTGAGTCCCAGTTGACTTAGTTGTTGCAACAAATTCGACCTTGGGTTCGCAAGGCCATAGTAGAGTCTCAGGAGTGCATACAGGCACATTTCATGACCTCCATTTAGGGGAGACTTGCATAATTTCATAGAAATGTTGATGTATTCGAGAAGTGAGTGGAGCAGAGCCTTGATTGACCTAGACTTCTGATATGACAACTATCCAAGCAGAGATCAAGTAGCTCTACATGGATATGAGGAGAACGACTTCAACACCTCTAGTGATTTCTATGCTTGATATTACTTCAGATGTGGTTTATTTATTTGTTGATGAGCCCTCAACCCGCGCTTCTAGGAATAGGCATTATCTAATGATCCTGATGTTACTAAACGAGAGACTGGAGATTGAGCGCATCGAGGGTGCTAGACGAGCCTTGATATATTGATAGATAGTGCGGCGTACATGTGAGTAGGAGTTGGTGAAGGGTGTTGGACACTTCAAACTTCCTTCCATGAATGAGGAAACCTCCCAACAGGTTATAGGTGGTGAGACACAGATTGACACTGGTGCTTAGGCGCCCATGTATGTCCTCTTTTGACCCCTCGACTAGTTTTTTTATTGTGTTACATTGAGGACAATGCAAATATTTTTTGATGGGGTGTGGGTAGTTATATGACTCGGTGAAGTCTGAGTAACCAAGACCTATATCTACTCCAAGTTTGATTCTGTGAGGTTTTTTTATCTGTGTTCTTTTCCTAAGGATATTTACTTTCTGTTAAAATGGCAGTTTTAGGATGTATAAGTAGTATTGGTAGCATATTGTATTAATATCTATGGAATATGTTAGTTTATACTTAAAAATAATACCCTCATTTTTTATGATGTGCTAAATAGTTTTTATAACAGCCATGTTGGATCAGTAATTGATAGTGTGTGCTCGAATAAATATAGAGCTTAAAATGTAATAAAAAGCATGATACGAGATTCTGTATTGATAGAGTATTTTGTGCCAAGTGTGTGTAACCGTTATTGCATGATTCTTATGTTGTGTTTCAATCTAGAACTTGAACTGTTATTCTGACTAAGATTGTAGGTTAGTTAGTTAGGAAAGGATCATAAGTCATTGATCATATTAGTCCACTTAGCCTATAAATAACCAATCAAATGCAGTATGTATCCCTTGTTCCTAATATGTGAACCTTACAAGTACTCTTTCTTTGTAAATACCTAAGTAACCAAACCTTTTTGTCTGTATAATCTTCAAATCGATCCTGGTCTTTCTTTGAATATATGTACCTTAACTCAGGCTAAAAGTCTAAGTTAAGAGTAGCTATTGAAAAGTGGCCCAGGTTCATAGGTTGGATATAGTGCACCTTGACTCTGGCCAAAAGCCTAAGTTATGGGTGGTTGTTGCAAATTAATCACAACAAGACCGGGAAGGAAGCGTAGGAAAATAATGAAAAAGGGTAAAATATGAAGTGGGTGCAAGAAAACTAAATAGATGCCAAAAGTATGAGCTGTAAAGAAAAAGAATTAAAAAAATAAAAGGCAATGATCTAAAAATTAGAATAAGGCACCCGAAAGTGTTTGAAATAGCAAAAGGGGTTGAATGAGTTAAAAATATCAGTGTTGGTAAGGGAAAAGTTTGAAATAACGTAGTGTCAAGGAGGGTCATTGTAACGACCCAAAATTTTTTGAAACCTCTTATGGTTGGTCTTATATGGTATTATAATGTCCTTGGATTAAATTTGGTGGCCATGGGTGGAGTTTAAGTAGCCGAACACAAAATGGGTCATTTTGGGGCCTAGAGAGGCCGTTTGGATAGTGCACTTCACAGAAGCATAACTTTTGATGTAGGTCAAACTGTGAGGGATACTAAATATAAATTGCAATCTCTTTTAATTATCTTTGCAACGCAACTGGTTTCACTCAATTCCAAGGTTGGATGAAGAAGTTATTGCCAAAAGAGTGAGACTGCCTAAAATTCGGAAGACATTGGAGATAGGCCCTGGAAATTAGCCAAGGCATGTGAGACGGACCGTGAAACTTTGCACGGTCTGTGTGGTGTTCCTTCAAGTGTTACAGAGAGCTTGGGGTGGCCAAGCCCCACCCCCAAAACTAAGATAAGGTCAACGGACCAGTACACGGCCCGTGAGCCCTCAAACGGACCGTTTGGTGGTCCGTTAAATGGGGAAGAAGCTTGGAAAGGCTGTGGGCTGAAACTTTGGCTAAGTCAAGTCATATGGGACATGTAAACGGACCATCAAATGACAGATGGACCGTTTAGGCCTCTGTCTGACCCTGAAGACAGTGAATTTTCCGCCTCTTTAAGGGTTAAATTGTAATTTGGTTGATCCCTAGGCCCTTTTT